>JAJTUV010003953.1:0-32776 GCA_021653895.1 Mastomys natalensis | reverse complement strand
CCCATAGGCTCATGGGGTCAGTGGAACTGTTTGAGAAAAGAAGAATTAGAAGTATTAAAGGTGTGGCTTTGTTGGAATAGGTGTGGCCTTTTGGCGGAAGTGTGTCACTAAGGATGTGCTTTGAATTTGAAAAAACCCATGCCAGGTCCAGTCTCTCTCTGCCTCCTACCTGTAGATCAGACGAAAAGCTCCCCTAGCATCATGCCTGTCTGCTTCTTACCATGATGATCATACACTAACACTTTAACACTGACAGCAAGCTCCCAGTTAAGTGCTTTCATTTATAAGAGTTGCCTTAGTCATAGTATCTCTTCATAGCAGTAGAACAGTAACTAAATCTGAATCACCTTTTGTGTCTTTTTCAAGTGTATGTATACTTTTTTT
Organism: Mastomys natalensis; assembly: GCA_021653895.1. Taxonomy (NCBI): domain Eukaryota; kingdom Metazoa; phylum Chordata; class Mammalia; order Rodentia; family Muridae; genus Mastomys; species Mastomys natalensis. The sequence continues at coordinate 32,392 of JAJTUV010003953.1, read as the reverse complement.
TTCTCTGTCATCTTCATTTCTTTATTTGGGGTGCTATTTTTTTCTGCTGGATGTTTCAAACCATGCAGGCAGCCAAAAATTAACCACTGTTTTTTTTGTTGTTAAGGTTAATAGATGCTCTTTAGAGGTTTATTCTTGGGGACTGCGCTGGCTAGTGTCAGGGATTTGTTGACCATTTGGCTTCTTATGAAAGCATCGAGGACATTTCCTTCTGCATTGATTCTCCTCTTTGTAGAATGTACAGAAGTTACTGTCTAACCTCCACATTCTCTATGGCCTCTCTAAACAAGTGACCCAGCTGAATTATAGGGCCCTTTTTAGAAGAATCCTGTCATTCCATGGTCCCCTTGGGATTTAGCTGACCTTGGAGCAAGGGCTAAAATATTGACTGTTTTTTTAGTTCCTATATCTCTATTTGCTCTGGCCTCTAGGTAATGATTACTGAACATTCAGAAGGTCGGGTTCATGGCATTGAAAAACAAATTGTGGTTTAAAATTTAGTTGTATAATACTTAGCTAAAACTTGACAAAGACATATCTTTTCAATATACCTTGATTGTATTAAGATTCAGTTTCTCAGTTACAAGCCTGGCACACTTAGTAGAAACTATAGGCGATTATTCTTGATGAATATTATTCTTTGCTCTTTAAACACACTAATTACTCAAGGGAAGCTGAAAGCGTGGGCTCATCATCTTTTCAAAACTGGAAACAGCAAACCTAACAGGCTGCACCCCCCATCCCTACCACTCCTATCCCACCCACAGAGATAAGGGCAATTGTTCATGAGTGCAAAGCTATTCCCTGAGACAGGCCTATCACATCCTGGACTGCTTTTTGTTTTCCCAAGCAATACAGAGAGGCAGATCTTAAATCACTTGTAAAATTAAGGTTGAAACAATGATCAATCAAATGACATCTTGATGACATGTACTTTTTCTGTTTTAAATTAGTTACACTATGAACTAAAAGGGATTTGGGCTAACATTTTAATGTATGTGAACATTACTTATAAGCCAATTGATACCATGTATCATATAAACATACAAGTATAGGGGCTGGTGAATGGTTTAGTAGTTAACATCACTTGCTATTCTTACAGGACCTGATTTCCAGCAACCTACTTCCAATGGCTCAAAACCACCAGCAGATTATGGCTCCAGGAACGTCAACATCCTTCTCCCACCTCCATGGACACTACATTCATGTGCATACACACAAATATGCACAATAAATAAAAATTAAGCACAAATCTTTTTATATAAACAATCACATGTAGACAATATACATGTAGTCATATATAAAATCAGGTTTTTAAAAAATCAAATACTTCATAACTTTTGTCAATTTAAGTTAACCTGTTAATCAGATCATTTTTCTATAGCATTAAACAATCTTAATATGAAATCTGTACTTTTATAGACATGATTCTTAATATAAATAAAATATAAGACTTTAAATTGGAAAGACACAGCCTAAACTGATTATTGATAAGGATCTAAGTAGGCTGGGTAGGCACCAGCAGTTTGGCTTTAAAATGTTTTTTTTTCCATTTAGCTTAAATTAGACAAGATAAGAAGCATGAAAAACCTGTTTTTGAAAGAGGAGAGCACAGATAGATAAGCAATAGGTTCTATACCCGAATGTCACCACTGTGAGTTAAAATTCATCTTAAAATGTAAGGGATTAGATATGATCTTGAAGGCTTAATAACAGTTATTTCTATCCCACACAGATAAGCTGACTTAGATTGTAAATGTTACTGTTTGTTGGGATTGTAGCTATGATAATTTTCATCATAAAAAGAAAATTAATATAAAGGTCTTTTGACAAAAGCAGTGTACCTACCATTTTACATATACTATAGCCATAATTAAAAAAAAAACAACTTAATTCATCACTTGTATGGTAAGATTATTCTTGAAAAGGAAACTCATAGCAATTACTCTGATAAAAAGCTTTTAAATGTATACTAGTATTATTTTGGTCAACAAAAAGCATTTTTGAATCTTATCACTTTTTGTCACCCACAATTACATACTATGTGAAAGAATTGCTTCCAGAATCTCCACTGGAAGGAAATCATTATCAAAATTTCTGTAATCAATGTTAAATTTCATAAGCTAATGAAACTCATCATATGACTCTAATCAATGTTGTTTTACAGAAAGAAGTATCATTTGGGGGCTTAATAAAGCATTTCATAGACCCCAAAATACTATTTCAATAGATTTTAATATGTTCAGAGCTCCTAAGTTTGTAAGCATGTACTTATTGGGTCTTTATGTTTGTATGGATGCATCACCCAAACACTCAAATGCACAGGCACACACGCTCATGCACACACTCATACACACTGCTAAATTTTACATGACAAGTTTTTAAAAATTATTTCAGTGTGCAACAAAAATGAATTGGAAAACATTGAAGTGGCCATTGTTATTCAGTTATATTAAAGAATTCTAAGGGCACATAGAGTTTTGTTCTAAGCTGCCTTAATATAGAATGACATATAGTCACATAAAACCAATTCTGAACCACTCTGACACAATTACATTAACAAGACAAAAAGCCTTTATCTCAGTGGGTCTTTACCAGGAAGAAGATTATGCTGGGATTATCGGGAAAGCTATTTTTTTTTTTTCAGTCTGTTTTGTTGAGTAACTTCAGTCTGATATGATGGTCACATTAGGGATTGGTCCCTTCCTTAAAGTCTCAATCATTGAACATAGAGAGGGCAGTGACCTAGCTAGTGTCTAGTAGCTTGATCCTAAGGATCCTATATTATTGAAAATACGTGGGCTAATATAATTATAGTTCTCTGAACAGTCTATGAGGAGTAAAAGGAAAAATAGAGCAAAAGGTCTAGTATGAGGGAAAACTTAGTCATTTGGGAAAGCGGCAAGTACACAAGAGCCTGTAGTGACATGGAGTTTTTGGAACTCCTCATGAGACAAGAGAAAAAAAATCAAGGTAGGAGACAGATTTAGACATAGTCAATTAATGTGTACTCATTGTCTCATGGTATTTTAGGGATCCTTAGAGAAAGTTTCCTAGCTTTTCTTTGTATTGCTAAGGACCCATGATTAAAAGGGAACGTGGACTCGAATTGTCCTTCCCTAAGGGCATAGGCATTTCCCTTAGGAGAGATTCGTAGACATAAGACTATGGGATGAGTAACAGGAAGATGCTGTCATAGTATGCCTTGTCAGCTGACCTTCCCTTCCTCTGTGGAATGGGAAGGTATACTTCATCTGAGTCTTGTGGTCTACTGTGTTTCTGTTTAGAAGGAAGGCCTTGGGCACAGACAAGAGTCATCTAAGATATCAGAGGTTTCCTCATTGTTTTTATTTCTTTGCATAATCCCCTATTCTGGTAGATCTATGAAGACCTGTAAATAAGCCACTTAAAACCATTTTTCTTGATTTCTACACAACAGGTTCAGCTGTAGGATGGTGCTATAGTTTAATCTTCCATCCTCTGATCAAATGTCTCCCTCCTTCACCTTGCATTGACCCAGACAGTGTTATAGTAAATCTTTTCTTAAGGTTGTGATCAACCTTATTCCAGTTCTTGAATCTGTATCATAGTGCAAAGTTCAAGGGACACCAAATAGAGACAAACACACAAGGGCATCTGCAATAAAGAAAAGCAGCCATCTCATCTTAGAGTCATCAAGGTGATCTGATGGAGTAGTGCTCTCTCCTACCACTTCATCCTAAGTAGCCTGGGTATGTCCAAGGATAGCCTCAGAGGATGAATCAGAAATGATTCAAATCTCAAATTAGTCAGGGCTTTCCTGCTATGAGCATCTCTAAGGCTCCTTCTTTCCTCTCACTAGGATAAGTTTACACTCCTAAGAAGTTCTTTTAAAAATCCTGAATTCAAGTCATCAAGATGCCTCAGTGGGTGAAGGTACCTGCTGCAAAGCTGACACACTAAGTTTAATCCACCAAAACCATACAGTGGAAGGAAGGAACCCATTCCCACAAGCTAACATCCCCTTTCACATACACACACTTAAATCTAGATTCTGCAACAAAATTAGAAAGCTTCTGCACACCAAAGAAGACTATCAACAGGAAAAGAGATAGCCTACAGAGCTGGGGAAACTCTTTGCCAACTTTACCTATAAGAGGATTTATAGCAAGTGAACTGAACACACACTTTTCAAAGGGAGAAATGCAAATGGCCAATACATAATTGAAAAGAATGTTTAACACCCTTATCCATCAAGGAAATGCAAATTAAGATAACACTGACAAGCTATCTATACTCAGCCCAAGGTGGTTTGAATATGCTTGGCCCAGGGAGTGGCACTTTTGGGAGGTGTGACCTTGTTGGAGGAAGTGTGTCACTATGGGAGTGGGTTTTAAAAGACCTTCCTCCTAGGTACCTGTTAACCAGTCTTTTCCTGTTTGCCTTAAGAACAAGATGTAGAACTCTCAGCTCCTTCTCCAGCACCCTGTCTGCATGGATGCTACCATGCTTCCCACGATGATGATAATAGACTAAGTCCCTGAATCTGTAAGCCATCCTCAATTAAATGCTGTCCTTTATATGAGTTGCCTTGGTCATGGTGTCTATTCAAAGCAATGGAAACCCTAAAGATGGCATGACCAGAATGACCATCATCAAGAAAACAGGTAACAACTAATGCTGGTAAGGGTGTGAAGAAGGAAGAGCTGGTGGGAACATAAACTGATGAAGTCATTATGGAAATCAATATGGAGGTTCCCACAAAAAAACTAAAAACAGAATTTCCATATAATCCATATGAATGGAACTGAGATCATAATTATATTTATTAATTTTTCAGTTGCTCTGATAAAATACCATGACCAAAAGCAACTTAAGGAAGTCTATTTTGGCTTATAGTTCCAGAGGTAGAGTTCAAAATGCTGGGGAAGTATGGGAGCAGAAGGAGGAAGATAGACATCTTATCTTCAACTGAAAACATGAAGCACAGAAAGTGAACTGGAAGTAGGGTGGAGCTAAACACTCTCAAAACCTACCTCTAGTAATGTATTTCCTGCAAAACGGTTGTACCACCTCCCTGAACAGTACCACCAACTGGATACCAAACGTTGTAATAGCTGAGCCTATGGAGGATAATTTTATTTAAACCACCACAATCATGTTAATTAAGTGAGTAAGTCATATATTTCTGGTTTTAGATTTAAATTTGAATATATGTATCTTAGTTTCTCCTCCTATTGATACAATAAAATACCCAGATAAAAGCAAATTATGAAGAAAGTTTTAGTTTGGATAACAGTTCAAAGGTATAGTCCATCATAGAGAGGACTTTCTGGGAAATAGGATCTTGAGATAGCATATCAAGTTGTCCAGTACTCAGGAAGCAGATAATTCTGAGTGGCACTGAACAGCATGGTACTGATAAGCTAGCTTTCTCTCTTTTATGTATTCTAGAACCTAAATGCAGGAATAGAGCCACCCATTTTTTTGGGTGTTAGGAGGGAAAATCTCATTAATTCCTCTCAAAAATGCCTAGAGGTTGTCTCTTAGGTGATTCTAGATCCTATCAAAGTGACAAGAATAATTATCAAGATCATGAGAAGGAAGGAAGAAGTCTAAAAATGTATAGAAAGAGAATAAGAGAGGGTAATAGAAGGCAACAAGGATTAAAAAATATTACATTTTTTTCTCTCATGCATTATATTGTAGTATCAATTTTGGAGTTTTTGTTTTCTTTGAAATCCACAGAAATATTATAAGAGTATGTTTTCATTTTCAGAGGATATAAAAGTGCTAGGGCCCAATAGGTGGGTTGTTGTTGGGGAAGGCATGTTAGTTGTTGATTGTTATTGGCTGTAGTTTGTTAAGTAGTTGTATGCATAGAAGAAATAATAATAAGAAGAAATTCGATATCCTGACAGTTAAGATCAAACTTGCTACAAGGAACTTGATGCCCCCAATCATCAGGAAGTAGACTAATGATAACATCACCCCTGACTTTATTGAGGGGTCTGTTTCCTTTCCTCTCTATCTACTTTTTTCTCCTATCTAGTGTTAAGAGGTTGAAAGAGTAGAAGAAAAAGGGTGGAGCAGTGTGGAAGAAAGAACCCACAGAGTAGTAAAGACTGGATACACTGTATATAGACTTAAATATGATGTGAAATTAAAAGGGAGATTATTTGAGGGGAGAAATTGGAGCAGCAAGAGAGAAGTAGTGACAGGAGAGCCAATGGGAGTGGGCTCAGGATAATATGAGCAGGACACCTTATATACATATGAAAGAGATCATAAGAAGACCTGTTACCTTTGTATGTTAACTAAAAACTTAATTCTTAAAAATTATTAGTGGCTGGGTCCTTTTTCCAGGCCTATTAAATCAGGACTGTGTGAATTATGGCCCAAATGACAAGATTTTTCAAAAGCTCCTCAGGAAAAAATTAAAACAGCCTTATAGAAGTATGATTCACATATCATAAATGCCACTAATTATAATTGCATGATTCAATGATTCTTAGAAAATTACAGAATTGTATAACCATTCCCCTAATTCGGTTTGAGAATATTTTGTTACCCCACATCCCTCCTGCCAATTGGTAATTACTGAACATTTTCACTTCCAGCCCTGGGACAACCATGGACCAGTTCTCTATAGGTTTGCCTTTTCTATACCTGTCATTCTCCACAGAGTTTTTAATGTGCAGCCTGAATCAAGAACCCTTAATATGGAGTAAAAAACAAAAGGTTGTTTAGTTAGATGAGAAAGAAAGTTGGGGAGGAAAGTGGTTATTTGGCTTACTGGTCCATGTTGCCACTATTGCTATTCATCCTCAAAGGAAGTCAAGACAGGAACTCAAACAAGGCAGTATCCTGGAGACAGGAGGCAGAGGCCATGAAAGGGTGCTGCTTACTCGGTTGTTCAGCTTGCTTTCTTATAGAACCCAGGACCACCAGCCCAGGGATGGTATCACCCACAATGGGCTAGGCCCTCCCCCCTTGATCACTAATTGAGAAAATGCCTTACAACTGGACCTCATGAAGGCATTTTCTCAGTTAAGGCTCCTTCCTCTGTGATGATGCTAGCTTGTATCAAGTTGACATAAAACTAACCAATAAGTCACAAAGAGAATTTCGAAATCAAGCTCTTGTTGATGAGAGTATTCACCTAATGTGAGTGATGGGAGTGAATGTTCCCACAAAGGTTGAATGGGAAGGAGATAGTGGGACCAGGCTCAGAAGGGACCTTCCTAGGCAAAAGGGGGTGAGGCAGGGTAAGACGGATTGTGGAATGCTATTAGGGCTTTGTTAGATGATAGTGGAGTAGGAGAGAAAATGGCTATCGCTGAGGGACATGTGAAGGAGCATTACAAGCTCTGCTTCTTAATTTAAAAGAGTCCCAATGACTTTGTAGAATCTAGATTAAAGGTAACAAAGAGGAACGAGTGAATGTAGGTCAACCAGATGGGAATTTCTATGGAGGCGAACTGTTAGGAAAAGACCAGTGTGGGAGGGTCTTGTTTTTCAATGTCCTGGCTTTAGCTCCTAGCAAGGCTCCATTCACACTTCCATCAAATAACCAGTTGTTATTTTGTTTCGTAGTTTGTCTTCCATATAAAGTATCGACTCCTCTTTTTGTGGATTACATGGAAAAAAAAAAAAAAAGCTTCACTGAGTATGCAAATTAATGGAGAAACAACAAATACAAATGAGAGAGAGAAAAAAGACAAATCTAGAGCCAGGCATGGTGGCACACATGTGGAATCCAAGCGCTTGGGAGATTGAAGCAATAAGAAGCTGAGTTTGAGGCCAGCCTGGACTATATAGTGAGTTCCATGCCAGCCTAAGCTATGCAGTGAGACCCTGTGTCTCAATGTTCATCCCACTATATATAACAGTAAAATATGACACTTATATACCTGGAAAACTTTTCTTAACTTTTGTTCTATTCTGCTTGCCAAGACTGTTTTCTTGCCTAGTTATCTAATAGCTATGGCATTATGCCACATATCTTTTATAATTTCACTGTCTCATATTTTAATTCAAGGCTCTTCTGGAATTAAAAAAAAATTATTTTTATTTGTGTGTGTGTGTATGCACATGTGTGTGCACATGCTCATAATACAGATCCAGATAACACACAGAGAGAGACAGAGAGACAGAGACAAACAGAGAGACAGACAAAGAGAATGTACATGTGGGTAACCTCAAGACCAAAGAGGGCAGATTCCCTGAAGGCACACTAGTAGGTGGTTGTGATCCACCTAACATGAGTGGCGGGAACCAAGCTGTGGTCCTTTGGAAGAGCAGAAAGTGTTTGAATTGCTGAGCCATCTCTCCAGCCCCTGGAATTTTCTTGGTAACCATCTTAAAGTCTATTTTGTCTCCTGCATTAAGGCAATAACCCTGATATTATAAACTCCTCTTTCTGCCTGGGAATAGAAAGTAGCTTCCAACCAAATGTGGTGTCAGAGAAATGATATCGTCTTATAAAACTGAAAATTAAATGTTTCTGGTTGAAGTAGAGTTCATTTTTCAGATGACATAAGACTATAAAATCACATGGGTATTTTTCTATTTGTTTTTTAAAACAAACCCACTGAAAATTTCTAATAATTTCTACCACTTTCCAGATAGTTTCTTTATGAAGTCTTATTCAAATTCCAATATTGGTAAACTCATTGCTCAAGTGTTTTAGAAACTCTTACGTTGTTATGTTATTCTGCCAAACAATGTTGCAGGATTTTTGAAATATCCAAAATGGCAATACATTTGCATCCTAAATGGTGATTCAACTTTTGATAACTAAGTCAAAGATCAATCTAGAGAATTTTTCAATGTCAAAATTGTACTTAACTCTAGGGTAATTAAACTGAAGCCACATACACATTCATGTTTTAAAAAAATAATTTGTGTGGGGCCAGATGGATGGCTCAGAGATTGTGTTCTGCTCTTGCAGAGGACTCAAGTTTGATTTACAGAATGCATACTAAACAATTTACAACTTCCTGTAACTCTAGCCCTAGGGAATCTAACTTCCTCTTTCTGTACTCCTCAGACGCCAGCTTTCACGAGCACTTACATACAAGCGCACATAAATTTAAAATAAGTCTAACAGGTAAAATAATTTAAGTAGTGAATTCTAATTGGGATAAGCCTCTAACTTCTCACTGGACACAATTTCAATAATTTTAAAGATTACTCCTTTAAATTCAGCTGATAGTTCTGTAGGATGTAAATTATCCCCCATTTGCTAATAAGAAAACCAGGTCAGAGGTGCTGAAGAACACCCAGGTAGGCCTAGCTGCCCGAGGTAGAACTTGGCCTCATATCTCCACTTTCCCTGTGGGCAAGTGAGTGTTACAAGCTCACTTTTTATTTCAAAACTTAAGTCAGTTAGGTTGGACATGGTGGCAAACTCCTATAATCCTGGTGGTGTTCCAGACACTGAAGCAGGAAGTTGGTGAGTTTAAGGTTAGAAAGATCCTGTCTTGAAACAAAAGCAGCAAGCAAGCAAGCAAACAAACAAACAAAGAAAATGATGTATTTCATTTTGCTTCATCTCCACTGGTTTATAACTTTTATTTGCAACCCCTACCCACTCTGTGTGGAGTCAAGCTTGAAACTGTCAAGTCTTCCTCAAAGACCTGGGACCTTTTTACTTCCTCTAAGCCTCCTTTCTTATCTCTTTCAGATTTAGAACTACATATAAAATCAAACCTGACAAAATTTGAGCCTTTGCCCAATTATACCTGTAAGAACTCCTCTCTTACTTTGTGTCTAAATTATTATAAATTCAGCATCAGTAGAATTCAAATTAGTAAGGGCTTGCCATGTCTTCTCTCTGAGTTCCTTGAAAGGGCCCCTGGCACACATCATCCAACACCATGCTCTTTATATCATAATATCTGAAAAAATTAGCCTAAAGGGGCAAAGCCAAAGGAAGGTATTAAGAAAATGATGTTATGCCGGGCAGGGTGGCGCACGCCTTTAATCCCAGCACTTGGGAGGCAAAGGCAGGCGGATTTCTGAGTTCAGGCCAGCCTGGTCTACAGAGTGAGTTCCAGGTCAGCCAGGGCTACACAGAGAAACCCTGTCTCGAAAAACCAAAAAAAAAAAAAAAAAAAGTTATAACCTGTAATAAAATGAAAAGCATGAATATAACTTGGGGAACTATCTAATGGACACGTTATTATAAAGAAATGAAGACTTAGAAATCAATGGGGACTATTATTTGAGTTGGTTCCTAGAGTCTAATAAAATGTAAATGTCATCTTCTTTGTATTGCCTTCCTGAGTGATTGAGTCTAGAACTTTTGACTGTGTCTCACTATATTCAAAGAAAGTCCCTGCAATCTAAACATGTATAATGTTGCGAAGAATCTGCAAATCTTTAAATCCTATCTAGGTGACACCCAATTCTGCTGGAGAAATTATAAATGAATGAATGAATGAATAGTAAATAAATAAATAAAACCAATAAATGCTATGGAAATGGAGTTATGGTTCAAGGACACCGGATCAGTAGACTGAATTTGTTTAATCTGCATGTTTTCTTCACAAGTGGTTGAATCAGGGTTAACAGAACTTGGAGATGGATGGGGGTGGACAGCTATATTGTCTGTGTGTCAAGTACTATAAGCATTTACTGAACCTCAACGTTATATAACAGACAGTTGCTTCTCCACAGAGGTAGTTGGCCCACAGCCTCACAGTGAGTGCCATGATTATCATCTGGATTTTGCAGGTGAAGAGACCAAGGAACATGTTTAAAGTGATTTTCCTGGGGTCACACAGCTAGATCCTAATTGAAACCTGGATTTAAACGTATCCAGATCATTGCCCCTTCCTGTCCTCATGCCATGAGTTATTATGAGCTGGCTTGACAAGAGGACGGGGCTAATGACCAAGAATAATTTTGTTTCCATGGAACTTAGCCCAGCAAGTTCACCTTTAAAATGTATAAAGATCCAAACATAGATGATGATTATATTTATTTACCTTCTAATGAGGAAAACAGACAAAACAAACAAGCAAAGCATGACTTCCCCTTGTTAACTGAGTCCACTTTGAGTAGATCACATTATTATTATTCCTATCGTCCTCAATCTTTATGCCTCTGTCCCTGCCCAGATAACTTTTCAGCTCTTGCTGCTACATGTTGAGTCTCTTTCTCTGCTCTAGACATCTGCTGATCTGTGTGATTTTCTTTGGCCAGAGGGATATTAGCAAAAGGGAGGCAAGCAGGGGCTTGAAAGTGCTTGCACAGCTGGGCTGTGTTCCATGTGCTGGCTGGTCCAAGGAGAACAACATGTGCGGCAGACCTGCATCCAAACTGGGCTTAAAGCCAACCCTAGTTGAGCCCAGTGGGTACACACTGACCTCCAGCCAACTTGCAGATGTGAGAGCGAAAATAAATTGATGTTGTTTTAAGCCGTTGGATTTTGAAGTGGTTTATTTTACTGTAAGACTATGGCACTCACTGACTAGTAACCAATGTGGTTGCTTCTCTGCATTAGGTACCAATTCCTCATGTCAACGAATTTACCCAAGCGTATTTACTTCTATTAAATACAGTAACTACCTAAAGCTCTTATATCTTTTGTCACATTTTTCTTTATTGTGGGATTGATTACACAAATATATATAAATACACACACACACACACACACACACACACCACACACACACACATAGTCTTCTTTAGGACCCCTGTTGCACAACTGGGTTCTTTGAAGAAAAAAAGATCATAAATAAAACCTGTAAAAACAAACAAAACAAAACAAAATGAAAACAGCCACTGTCTCAAAGACAGTGTGACACTGTCTCAAAGAGGGGAAAGGAGACCATTGTACTGTTGCCTGCAGTTTCAGCCACTCCTCCCAGTCATTTGTATCCAATTCTGCCCCAACTGTACTAAGTTTCTGAGGTCCAGGAAGATGCTAGAGTGTATAGGCCAATTTGGGGATGTGGAGCTCAATCAATGCAGCTTTAAGGGAGATGTTACCTGTGCTAGGTGAAGGCTTTCATGGGCAGCTTTGAGGTTACCCATATCCCAGTTGCTAAGCCTTTACCAATGCTCTGTACATACATCAAATAAACTGGCTCCCCAAGGTGACTTTGTGTGAAATTCTACTTTGGTTCATCTCTTTGGAGGGTATAAGTCAGAGAAGGAGTGGTCACGCACTTAGGACTGTAAAGGACAGAAAGATATTCCCCAACAGTGTATTCATATGTTCATCTGAGGAAAAAAATACAAATCTTCAGAGAAATCAACATTCTTCTCTCTTCTCACATTCAGGGTGATGGTTTAAAACTAATCCCCGTGAATACATTCTCAAGTTTGTTTGGCCCTGTCTGTCAATGAGGCAAACACACCTGAGGTGATCAATGTAAAATGAGGAACGAGTTCTTTCAGCTCACCATCTCAGAGTTTTCAGTTCCAGTTCATGAGTGGCTGGCTCCTTACTTTCAAGCCTATGAGGAAGCATAACATCAAGCAAAAGGGTGTGATAGAAGAAAGGAGCTCACCTCTCAGCAGCCCAAGAGACAACGAGCCTGGAACAGAGAGGAGATAGGAACAACATATATCTTTCAAAGAGGCACCTCCTAATTTCTACCACTTTGCAGTAATTCCATCAATGAGGCCATCATCAATGGATTGGTTCATTCCTTAGCTCAAACTTCCCAGGACCCAGTCACTTGTCCTTGATTGGATCCAATAACAGGAGGCTAATATGTTGTACCCCAAACATTGTACCCCAAACATACTAAAAAGAAAATCAGAAGCCTGTTTTCTTTCTTTCTTTCTTTCTTTCTTCTTTCTTTCTTTCTTTCTTTCTTTTTTTTTTTTTTTTTTTTTTTCGAGACAGGGTTTCTCTGTGTAGCTCTGGCTGTCCTGGAACTCACTCTGTAGACCAGGCTGGCCTCAAAATCAGAAATCCGCCTGCCTCTGCCTCCCAGGTGCTGGGATTAAAGGCGTGTGCCACCACCGCCCGGCGAAGCCTGTTTTCAAAAGCCAATAACTATTATGTAGACTTCTTAAGTGATTCTGAGGAATTAAATGTGATTTCTGCCTGGTCTGACTACAGTCCATCATCATCTGCTCCCTGCTACATCCTGCAGGGCTTGGTCCTGGAAACTTGATGGGGGCAGTGAGAGAATGAAGAAAGAACAGAAGCATGAACGGGAAATCTGGTATAGGTAGGCTCTGCTCATTATGCTGGTGCACCAACTAAGCAACAAAAGCCTCAGCAGTTTTATTACATACAGCCCAGGAGGATGAGTAAAGCTACTTTCAGTTTCGGGTTTCTATATGCAGGCACTCTCAGGTTACAGTCATCTGGAAGGAAGAAGCTGCAGTTATTAGTTTTTGCATATACTGCCGACATTTACAATTGGATCAGAGGAAGGCTTTGCAATTCCTCTGCTGAGCCTCACTGGGAGATAGCTTTGCTACTGTATGGGTCTGAGGCATTGGGGTTCTTCACATGGTTGTGTACATGTCAACAATACACATTTTCTCAGGACTTCATCAGCTTTGCACATGTCCCTGTCCAGCAAAAGTGCCTGTAACAGCTATTTACAAACTGGGAGAAACCTAAATCACTCCTCGAAAATGATGTTGTACTTAAATCATTCTTGCAAAAGGATTGACTCAGCTTAGATTGAAATAATTTCAAACACACTCAGAAAAGCTGCAAGAGTACATTACTGTGAAACCTCAACTACTCTTCACTCAACATTTGACAAATAATATTTTGTTGTGTATATGCCTGTTTTCTGTTACTGTAACGAAATTACTTGACACTGGGCACTTTAGAAACAAAAGGCTGTTATTTAGCTTTTAGTACATATTAAAAGCCAAAACCAATGCGGTCCTCTCTGTTTGGTCTTTAGTATGAGAGTTCATATACTAAAGATACAGCACATAATATAACAGGAAGCTAAAGAACTTCAGAGCTCAGATGTGCTGTCTTAGAATAACTCATTCTGCAAAGTCATGTCCCATGACCTAACAACCTTCTCCATGACCCCATTTCTTAACAGTTTCACTACCACACCACCATCCTCTCAGGTGAGATTTCAGCACAGGACCCTTGGGGGACAAACCATATCTAAAACAAGACCTCCCTTTAATGATCACAGCTTAAATGTCAAAATCAGAAAATTTCATGCTGATACAATGCTGTTATATTCTACAATCCAGATTCGCATTGCCAGTTGTCCCAATAATATTCATTGCAGTATTTCCTCTTTCGTTGATTCAGAATTCAATCCAAGACCTGAGAATGTGATTAATCAGCACATTTCTTTAGTCTCCTTTAATCAGGAATGACTCTTTGCTTTCATGACACCATTGTTTTTCTTTTCATAGTACTGGCCTGTTCTTCTATAGAATATAAATCTAAAATTACCAAAGGATTCTGCACAGTGAGATTTGGTTTATTCATTTTCAGTAGGACTACTACACAGATGGCATTTATATTTGCTTTTTTCTTTTGTTTCTTTTTTGGGGGTAAGGAGGTGGTTTGATTTGGTTTGGTGTTTCAAGACAGGGTTTCTCTGTGTAGCACTAGCTGCCTGGAGCTCACTCTGTAGACCAGGCAGGCTACCCTCGAACTCACAGAGATCTGCCTGCCTCTGCCTCTCAAGTGCTGGGATTAAAGGTGTGTGCCCCCAACCCCCAGATGGCATTTACATTTTCAATTCTCTTTCTAAGAATGATGAAGACCATATGTCTTATCACTTAAGGGCTCTAACTGGTGAAGAATTATTTGCAAACGAGGAAGAAGTTTGATATGCTACTTATATTTGAAGCCATTATTATTTCTCTGCAGTATATTCATTGTGTTAAAAAAAAGCACAGCACACTTTAACAAAAGCATACTGTAATTACTGTCATGCAGTAATTATATGAAGATTTTGGCTCAATATAAAACCTTTCTAAATTTTAGAGCCACATAAAGATGCCTTCAGTTTTGTGAACTTCTTGACTTTGAACATTTCTATCCGGTAAAGGCAAGGAAGTTGTTTAAGCATGAGACAAGCATAGGACTAAATCACTTCCATATTCTTTAACCCTAATTTGTCACTCAAAAAGGTTGATACTGGGGCTTCCTGCAGCTTTTAAAAAAGCAGGTCAGAATATAATTCTTTGAATCAACAGCAAAATGTTTTGGTATATTCAGTCTCCATATAAAAAGATGCTCCTTCTTTACTGAAAATTAAAGCAACAGCCCAAGAAGATCGCTCCATGAGTAGCCGTTCTTGCTGCACAAGCATGAGAAACTGGGTTTGAATCCTCAGAACTCATACAAAAGCCAGGTGCACAGGGCTAGTCTCTGTAATCCCACTGCTCCTACAAACGGATGGGAGGTGGAAACAGGAGCCTGTCCAGAGCTCTTAGGCCAGCTAGCCTAGTGGATGCAGAAGATAAACAACCAAGCATCCCTATCTCAAATATGGTGGAAGGCAAGGACCCACACCTGAGGTTTTCCTCGGTCCTCCACACATTTCTACATTTGCACACAAGGATACACTCATGTAAGCACACCCACAACAAAAGACATGCACATTAAAACTGTGCTAAGATAGTACCTTTTACCTAAGAGACTGGCAAAAATCGAGAGGTGTAGTCACATGCTTTATTGGTTGTGCTGTGGGGAAACATTCTCATGTGTGAGTGGGAACACAGGTGAACATTCAACCTCGGTGGAAGATAATTTAGCAATAGCTGTCAAAATGGCAAATTCACAGTGTTGTGGGAAGACAAGTCATGGAGGACCAGAGAAAAACAGTGTCTTCTGAACATGACAGATCCACTGTGCTCATGAACTCATGGCAGCTGTGGTTGTCTACACAAGATGAAATCAGGCAGCTTTCTAACGTGGAATGAAAGAGAGGTTCCTGAGTTCCTACCCCAAACTGGGGAATTATAGGGTTGATGGCTTCTGGAGAAGAGGGCATTCTGTTTTCTTTAAAGGCATGGCTCCTGGTAGATCAACCACACTCCAGTGGATGGCCCCACCAATGAGATTATGAGCAGCATAAATTGCAGTTGATGCATTATGAATTTTTTTCTTTAAGAAAAAAAGGACAAAAAGTTGGGAGGGCAGGGAGATGGAGTATTCTGGGAGAAGTTAAGGGGAAGAATTGGGGGTGAATATGATCAAAATACATTATATGAAATTTTCAAAGACTTGATAAACTTATTAATTTTAAAATTATAAATGTATTCCCTCATTAACCAGCAATTCAATTTTAAACAATTTCATCAATAGATACACTTGCTGATATGCTTTGTATATGGTGTATGTGTGTGTATGTGTGTGTATGTGTGTGTGTGTGTGTGCGTGTGTGTGTGATTCTAAGGCCTCATGTTTCCAAACACCATTCCTCTTGTGAGATATTAAAATAGGAGAAACTTATTCTAATTGTTGTTTAGAGGTGGAACCTTTAGGAATGGATTAAACATAGATAAGGTCCTTTTGGTGGTGCCTTCATGACAGAACACTAGTGGCTTTGATAAGGAGATGAAGAGAGACTGGAAGGCAGACACACAGACACAGACATATACACATAAGGAGGGGGGAAGAGAGGAGAGGGAGAGAGGGAGGGAGCAGAGAGGAGAGGGAGAAGGGAGGAGGAAGAGACAGAAAGAGAGCTTGTCTTTTTTTATGCAACACTGACCTACATCAAGACTCTGTCAATAAAAAGACAAGCTATCACCAAAAGCAGCATCATAACCTTGGACCTCCAGAACCACGAATCCAAATAAACCTCTTTTTTCATAGCTCACTCAGACCATGGGACTGTGTTTCTGGCAATAGAAAATAGTCTAATCTCTTTCACATGAGGAAAATGACATAAGTACAAGATTATGCAATGCAGCACTGCTTGGAACCACAAAAGATGGAAATCAATGTAAACAGTCATGCAGAGGGGACTAGTGACATATTTAGAAATCTATCTGAAGTGCCATGCAGATGTTAACAAAACAAGGAACATTCTCTGTGTTGACTGAAAAACTTTATGATACAGTCAGTGAAAAATGTGATAGTTTTTATATGCAGAACAATTTTTATATTTTGTCTTTGGTATAAAGGGGATAGGTCTGTACTTCACATTTTCTTTTCTTATCTTCCCTCCTCTTTAGGATGCATAAAGGGCAGATCCAGATCTTCATTCAAGTGTTTTGCCACTAATCCACAGCTCCACAGTCACCTTTCTAGCTGGCTTTTCTGTTCATGTCATAAATACCATGGACCAAAAGAAACATGGTAAAGAAAGAGTTTTTTTCAGCTTACACTTCCAGGGAACAGTCTATCACTGAGAGAAGTCAAGGCAGGAACCTGGAGACAGGAACTGGTGCAGAGGAATGCTGCTTTCTGGATTTCTCCCCATGGCTAGTTGAGCCTGCTTTCTTATGCACCCCAGGATGGATCACTTACCCAGGGTGCCAACTCCCACAGTGAACTAGACCTTCTCACATCAATCATCAACCAAGAAAATGTCCCACAGACATGCCCAAAGGCCAATCTGATCTGGATATTTTTTTAGTTGAGGTTCTCTCTTCTCCGGTAACTCTAGGTTTGTGTCGAATTGACAGATGAAAATAAGTACAACATCTATATACACACCTTTTTGGGCTTTATTCCTTGTTTTTGAGATTGAGTCTCAATGTGTCACCTCCTGTGACCTTAGCTTCCTGCCCATGGGAATCATAGGCGCATACCACTGCATCTGAACTCCCACTTTCTTGTTCATTTAAAACACTTACTGTATATTAATTGTACGTATAATTTCCTTTTTAAAAGCAACAGGTTCGATGGGCAGTGATGACACATGCCTTTAATCCCAGCACTCCTAAGGCAGAAGCAGGCAGATCTCTGAGTTTGAGGCCAACGTGGTCTATAGAGTAAGCTTCAGGATAGCCAGTGCTATAGTACCCTGTCTTGAAAAAGAGAGAGAGAGAGAGAGAGAGAGAGAGAGAGGACCTATACTCTGTAGCCAAGGCTACTCTAGAATACCCTGGCTCATACTTTCTTATATGTCTACATACACGCTAAGAAAAATAGTAAGGTCAATGTTGTCTCGGGAGATGGGGCACACAAATTAGCAAGAGGGTTTTTTTGTTTGCTTAACTCTAGTCTTAACTACTGAAAAAAAAAAAACAAATTTAAAAGTAAATACTGTGTTCTAGTAACTGGCTCACAAAAACGTAATACATATACTAAATGAACAGAAAATTATAAAGCAAGTCTGTACGAAAAAGCGTCTGTTTTCCTGTCTACTTATAATTATGGATATACAGGCAATTCTAGCATTATGACAATTTCTCTTTCAAATGTGCTAACATGAGCAACAGATATCAACGAATAGTTTCATTTTTCAGGAAGGAAGGAAAGAAGGAAGGAAGGAAAGAAGGAAGGAAGGAAAGAAGGAAGGAAGGAAGGAAGGAAGGAAGGAAGGAAGGAAGGAAGGAAGGAAGGAAGGAAGGAAGGAGAAAGACGGCGACAGAGAAAAACAGGCTACTTTTATCTTCTTCCATGGATTTCTATCAGTAAGGTGTGGCTGACCTGTCTGATGCACTGAAAATCCGTCCCCTTGGTTCCCTTTCACATTCCCCATGATCCTGTATCTTCCAACCTCTGTGTGTTTTATAGAGAGTGGCTCATACCCGCATCACTCCTTGGGGTCCATGGGCTGTTAGATGTACTTTACTGACTTGGACAGTGCAGCTTGCCCTGGACAGCTCCAACCAGTATTTGACTAGTGTGGGAGCCTGGCATTGTAACAACTTGCTTTGTTCTTAGTAACTATGGAGGAATATTAGCTTCCACAGCTCTCTACTGCATCAGTTGAGTCGAGAACCTTATATTCTTGCTTTGCTTCCTCTTGTTGCATGTTCTGTGCCTTTCCAACTCCCTTACCTTAGTGGCATCTCCTAAGAGTACTTCCTTAATAAATCCCTTGTATGTGAATATAGGTCATGGGTTCTCAGACAAAGATGTGGTTTGTCAGATGTAGAATGGCTGGAACATAAAACAAAATTTTATATTTTTCCTCTAGAGACAAATTTGGGAAATTAGTATAATGTCATTGTAGGCTTTAATTCTACCTACTTTACAATGAAAAATCCTCCACATTAGACTTCATATGAAATTGTTTCATAATAATTTTAATACTCTGTGTCTATGAGCAAGAAACAGTTTGATAGTGATCTTAGCACAAGGATACACACACATACACACAGACATACATATATATACATATTGTACTGGCTGGTTTTGTGTGTCAACTTGACACAAGCTGGAGTTATCAGAGAGAAAGGAGCCTCCCTTGAGGATATGCTTCTGTGAGATCCAGTTGTAAGGCATTTTCTTAATTAGTGATCATGGGTGGGAGGGCCCATTGTGGGTAGTGCCATCCCTGGGCTGGTAGTCTTGGGTTCTATAAGAAAGCAAGCTGAACAAGCCAGGGAAGCAAGCCAGTAAGTAACATCCCTCCATGGCCTGCATCAGCTCCTGCTTCCTGACCTGCTTGAGTTCCAGTCCTGACTTCCTTTGGTGATGAACACCGATGTGGAAGTGTAAGCTGAATAAATCCTTTCCTCCCCAATTTGCTTCTTGATCATGATGTTTGTGCAGGAATAGAAACCCTGACGAAGACAAATTGGTACCAGTATAGTGGGGTATTCCTGTGACAACCTGACCACGTTTCAGAGAGGACTGTGGAAGGACTTTGGAGATTTGTGCTAGAAGAGCTACGTGGTGTTAAGAGCTTTGTGGGATGTTCTGTAGGATCTTGGAAGATAATGTTGAGAACAGTGCGAATGATAATGATGGAGGCCTGGCTTGTGAAGTTTCAGAGGAAAGATTAAAGACTCTTATCAGGCCATTGCTGTTTTGATTGTGAAGATTCTGTGATTTTGGTTAGCTGGGGCTGAAGAATCAGCTGTGATTAACAAAATACCAGAACTACTAAATCAAAACCTTTGCATTACTGGGACTATTGATGCTGGTTAGCTGGAGCTAAGAAATTAGCAGTGATTAAGAAGAGACCAGCATCACTGAGGTGAAATCTTTTGGGAAGTGTTTTTCTGAGAGCACAAAGAAGCTATGTTTCAGAGATAGCCAAGATTGTACCTCATGCTGCAGCTGTATTTGGTAATGTGTAAGAGTCACCCAGGTGGTACTGGTTTTGAAGGCATGAAGGGGTCATGGAGAGCAGCTGAGGCTTGGCACAATGAGAGGCCATGGAAGGACATTGGTGAAGGTGCAGCCTCAGTTGTACTTGATGACCCAGGACTGAAGGGTCATGCAAAGGAGTTGAGGCATGGGACCATGAAGAGAGCCTATGAGAGGCTATTGAAGCCTAGTTGCAGGGAAAGACAGCAGTGTTTTGGAGATGACCACCAAGAACAGCAGCAGCAGTGGAGTACAGGCAACTGAAGCCTAGAAGACAAGGTGTGTGCTACAAAGGTCAAAGCTGGAGAAGTGACCCAAGCTGAATAAATTCTTTCCTCCCCAACTTGCTTCTTGGTCATGATGTTTGTGTGGGAATAGAACCCCTGACTAAGACACACGCACACACACAACACACACCCACACACACACACCATATCCTTTACTCTCTTTGAAATCAGTGTATGTCTGTGTGTGTTTTTGCACTTGAGTATATTGCCCACAGAGTCCAGAAAAAGATATCAAATAGTCCGGAGCTGGAGTTAGAGTGAGTTGTGACCTACTCTATGTGGGCGCTGGGAACCTGATTCGGGTCTTCTGGAATAGCAACAAGTGCTCCTAAACTGCTGATATCTCTCTTCATCCCTGGATATTCTATTTTTTAGAGAATATTTTATGGTTAGATTTTGTCAACTTGACACAACCTAAAATGTTTGGGGGAAAATATCAATTGAGGAATTTCCTCCATCACACTGGTCTGTAGGCAAGTCTGAGACATTTCCTTGATTAATGATTATCATCAAGAGAGGTCCCAGGCCACTCTGGGTGATGATGGCCCTGAGGTATATAAAAGAGGAAGCTGACTGAGCCATGAGAAGCACACCAGTAAGCAGTGTTCTTTTATGCCTTGGGCTTTAGTTCCTGACCCTAGGTTTCTGCTTCAGTTATTCCACAACTTCCTCCAGTGAAAGACTGGACCAAAGTGTGTCAGCTAAATAAGTCCTTTCCTCTCCAGATGGCTTTTTATTGTGATGCTTTACCACAGTAATAGAAAGCAAACTCAGCCAGAGCAGAAATATAATTTCCAATATTTGGGCTATACCAATGCAGAGGTAAGAAAAAAATGACCTCCATATAGTAACTTACCATAAGACCAGGTTGTTTCAACTATTTTTTGCTTGCCTACGTAAACATGGTATAAAGCTCCAAGCTGGGCTAAAACTGAATATTTGTCTTTCTCCCCTGTAAGGGTTCAGTTGCTCAAATAATCTTTGATCTTATAAATGCCTGCTTTTTTGAGAATGTTTTTCTATTTCTACCTTTCTCATAGTACCTCATTCTCTAAGCTCTTACTTTGGTCATGTAAGAAGCATCCAGGATGTAGGGAAAGTGGGAGAGAATATTAATGCCTCTTTCAGGTTTCTAGTGTGAAATCAGAACTCAGAGCTTAGATCATGTGCTATGCATGTCTGTATGCAGTAGCCTAGTGGGCAAATCTAAACCACTGTTTATTATTGTATTGCCCTGGGAGTTTAGAGCAATTTTTACACTTCTAATTTTTTAAATTTTGTGTACATGTGTATGGGGGTAGGTGTTCATGCTATGGTACATATAGAGGGATTAGAGGAAAACTTGCAGGAGTTGTTCCTCTCCTTCTACCTTATGGATCCATAGGATGAGATCTTCAGGCCTGGAGGAAGATGCCTCTACCCGCTGATCCATTTAATCAGATGTATACTATCTTTTTGAATGAAAAGAATATTATTTTGTAACATGTAAAATTAGGTGAAATTCAAAGTTCAATGCCATAAAGAAGTCTTTGTTGGAACACAGTCTCACTTACTGACTCAGTCTTTTCTAGCATTACTTTCACATAAGGGCCCCAACTGAATAGGTACAAAAGAGACTGTATGGTCCTGTGATTTAATGTGACTTTCTGTCACTATAACAAAGTGCCTGGCATAAAGAACTTAAGAGAGGAATAGAGGTTTCAGTCCATCATGGCAGGGACACCATGGTAAGGCAAAGCAGTTCACCTCGTAGTAGCAGGAAATAGAAACAGAAAATGTTCATGCCCTCTGGATTTCTCTTGTTCCCTCCTGTTTCATCTGGACCCCAAGCCTATGGGGTGGTGCTGCCCATAACTCATACACACCTTCCCCTCTTTTGCTAATCCTCTCTGGAAACACCTTCTCAAATACACCAAGTGCTGTTCCTTACTGTCTCCTAGGTGATTCTCAATCTCATGAGGTTGACAATCAAGATTCATTGTCTGTGTGAGGCAAAATAATGGTTGTCTTATTGCCAGCACTGGTGATAGTTTGTAAAAAATGTCTTCAAAGAGTTAAGTTTATAGACCTTGAGGTGGAGAAAGTACCCTGGATCACCAAGGGAGACCACATCTAATTATATGAGCTCTTCAAAAGAGCTAATCTTTGCTCATTGAGTCAGAGTGATCCACAAGAAAGATCTGAAGCATGAGCAGGATATGATGTGTTCTTGCTGGTTAAAGATGGAGAAAACAGTGTTACAAGGCACAGGCTACATTAAGGAGCTGAAAGAAATAGATAGTGCTAAAGAAACTGGGGCCTCCTGCCACATTGAAATGGATAATCTTAGAAGCATATTCTCCTCCCAGAAATGTCAGAAATAAGATGCTGCCAGTACTCTGGTTTTTATCTGTCTTCTATGATCTGTCTGTTCATCTTTTTACCAATCTATCCATCAACATTCTAACCAACTGAGCTGCATAATGCTGAATTTCTTGCCAAAGAAATATGACGTTTATAAATGGATATTGTTTTAAGCCACTGATTTTGTAGTATTTTGTTACAGCTTCAATAGAAAACCCCTATATTCTCAAAGCCCAAAATATGTACTCTCTGTCACTTTTCAAGTACATTTTACCAAAACCCTCAACAGGATCCTAGCTAGTCAAAGTGGGCCCTTGTCCCAGCTACACCAATAGGGCTTTGGAACTGGTTTGAGCTGACAAGCTCTAGACTCATCTCAATCTACTAAATCAGAATCTGTATTTACACAAGAGCCTTAGACAGATCTTTGTGCACTGAAACCTGAGAAGTTGTGGCCTAAAGTTTACCTTTCCGTAGTTTTAGCCTAGAATTAAGATGTTCTTAGGTGCCTTTGTCTGGGTACACAAGAGCAAAACTACATGTG
The DNA here is from genome assembly GCA_021653895.1 of Mastomys natalensis. Lineage (NCBI taxonomy): Eukaryota > Metazoa > Chordata > Mammalia > Rodentia > Muridae > Mastomys > Mastomys natalensis. The sequence goes on along the minus strand of JAJTUV010003953.1, from coordinate 9,054 downwards.
GAAATGGTAACAGCAAGTGAAATCTCTTAGCTGGTTATTGCATAGCTGCTATAGTCATGCATATCTCATCTTGTCTTCTACAGCATTTCTACCATATTCACTGTGCCAAAGCTGGATCAAACCCAAGATTCTACCTTCCTCCATATATATTTGTTAAATCCATTAATTGAATATGATTCTATTGACTACATGGAAGACCACTGAACTAATTCTCTAGACTGCAGACATGAGTTATCATAACTGATATCTGGAGACAACATTCATTTATTCTCTTACAGTTCTGGAGGTTAACAAAAAGTCAGAATCAAGCTGGCATCCAACTGGATGCCTTCTGTGGATTTTGAGGGACCTGACAGTTTTTGCTCCTCCTTTAGCTTTCTAGGCTTGCTCATAACCCTTGGGTTATGCCTTGGCTTCAACTTGTGCAACTCTAAATGTGGTCTGTGTCTTCATATCACCTTGTCCTTTGTACCTCTAGTGTTCTCTCTCTCTCTCTCTCTCTCTCTCTCTCTCTCTCTCTCTCTCTCTCTCTTCCCTCCCTCCTCCCTTCCTTTCCTCCCTCCCTCCCCACTACCTCTCTTTCCCTTCTCAATGAGAGGTTATAAATGGGCACCGTTTTCATTTGTTTTTTGAGACTAAAACTTACTATGTAGCCAAGGCTGACTTTAAACTCTTACCTCTGTCTCCTAAGTTCTTTGATTCCAAGAGTATCATCATACCTGACTCTGGCTTTCTTTTATTAGGACATTTGTCATTGTATTTGGGACTCACTCTCAATACAAAATAAAGACACAGCTGGCGTGGAGAGAGTAGGTGGAGAGTAGCAAGACCAGCCTGTCCCTCATTGGAACTACATATCAGACATAATGAAGAAATGCTCTATTTATTAATACATTTATTTATAGGCACCACTTTACAGACAAGATGGCTAACTTACTCACTTAAACTATTTGTCAGTTGTACAAATAAATGTAACTCCTGTGGGTACAGTATTCAGGCAGAGCAGGATAAAAAGCTACTCATTTATGCCTTGCCAGAAAAATAAGTCAATTTCTAGATAAGATCTAGCTAAACAAAAACCTCACTGTTTATGATAGTAGAATTTTGTAAAAAAAAAAAAAAAAAAAAAAAAAAAAAAAGAAAGGAAGAAAGAAAGAAAGAAAGAAAGAAAGAAAGAAAGAAAGAGATGGTAGTTTGAAATTAAAATATTTCATTCAAGTTCTACCCAGCTCTTAGAAGCTTTAAGATTTAATGGGCTCTGAACTGCAGGATAAACATGAACTTCCAAACCCAAATCACCAAATTAAAGATAAGGGCTATTTTCCATAACAAAGAATGGAAGCAAGGTTATATGAACATTCTGGAAGCAGTAGATGCTAACATAGAGAAAATTGCTGTAATGATTGATTTTAATTTAGTATGAGTCTATCTTTAATAAGTGAAATTTTCTCTTTCTTAGATCTAAAATATCTTGGAGAGGTTGTCAAGAGATGAAAGAGCTAAGCTTTGCAGGGGAAAAAGATGGAATGATGTTCTAAGGGGAATTCTGAACAATATTAAAATTTACTAATTCATTATAAGAGCCTTTTTGAGTTTTTACAAGTTCTTCATTATTGCAGGGCTTCTGAAAGAGCTTAAAGGGCTTTTCGATGTGAAATGAACAGTACATCTTGCTTTGATGCTCCTCAAACACCTGACTTTTTAAAAATAGGATAGATTGTTTTCAGCAATGATTTTTAAATGTTATTCTGCATGATTCAGATAAGTTCAGCAACTCATTTATTGCTATTAATTTTGTTTCATAAAGTCATTATCTCATGCACAAAATATTTGTATTGCTGTGTGCAAGCATGCTTTATTAACTTCCATTATACTCCAAGTTTGCAGCACAATTATACTCCTCTGTTGTATTAGCACTTGTAACGCTCTCATTCTCGGAGAGAATATTTGAGTGTCAAACTACATAAAAAAAAAAAAAAAAAAAAAAGAACTTTTTCTCCATTAAATAATCACTTCTGGATCAACTGCCCAGGTATCTGACATGCTGGAGGAAATTTCAGAACCAGTGTCAAGTGGAATTCTTGCATCTTCTTTTTTGACATCTTCATTTATAGTCCCTAAACATGATAGACATTCTCTAGCCAGTCAGTGTTAAGGAAAATTATATAGGGCTGGGAATACAGCTATGTGGTTAGAGTGATTGACTGACATACATGAGGCCTTAGGTTCAATTCCCAGCACCACACAAGAAAAAGAAAGGAAGAAAAGATGGGAAGGAGGGAGGGAGGGAAAGTTGTATAAAACTTAAGAGACACAACAAAGAAAAGACTTTCAATAGTATATGGAAAAAAGTACTCACTCAAGGATTTTCTAAGGCAAAGTCCCTTGTTAGTTCACTTTACTTCAGCTTAATAACAATTATACAGATTTCTACCAATAGGTTATGGCTATGCAATTAATCCTAGCAATTCCTCCCTGTTCCAACAAAACCACTACTTTTCCCTAAAAAGACAGCCCAATATTAACCACCTCAGTCCCAAGCCCAGGGAATAGGGGCGCCAACTCTTCATTAACTTCTTCAAGCTGATTGCGGGCATTGAGATATAAGAAGAGGGACAGGGTGGTGGGGAGAGTAAATTGATAAGCCTCTTACATCTGTGTCTTCACTACATTCAGCTGAGATTCCAGGACATCAGAGGTTCGAGCAGGTCTGCTCAGCTTGCTTGATGAGTAGATAGACCAAAGCTGTGTATTCTTCAATATAACAATTCTCAAAACAAATTTTAGTATCCAGATACTACTAAAGGAAGGAAGGAGAGAGAGATGTTTTTGTCTTTTTTATTTTTATTTTTTTAGTTTTTAGATTAATTTTTTATTGAATATTTTATTTACATTTCAGATGTTATCCCCTTTCCCCATTTCCCCCTTCCCAGAAACCCCCTATCCCGTCCCGCCTCATCCTGCTTCTATGAGGATGTGCCCCCACCCACCCACCCACCCACTCCCACCTCCCCACCCTCGAATTCACACACACACAGCGTCCAGCCTTCACTGGACCAAGGATCCCTCTCCCACCTATGCCGAACAGGGCCATCCTCCCCTACATATATAGCTGGAGCCATGAGTCCCTCCCTAAGTGCTTCCAGGCTGATGGTTTAGACCCGGGGGCTCTGGTTGGTTGGTATTGTTGTCCTCCTCATTGTGTCGGGAATCCTCTCAACTCCTTCAGTCTTCACTCTTATCTTCTCTATTGGGAACCCCATGATCAGTTTAATGGTTAGCTGTGAGCATCTGCCTTTGAATATGTCAGACCTCTAAGGAGACAGCTATATCAGGCTCCTGTCAGCATGTACTTCCTGACATCCACATCAATATCTACCTTTGGTGACTGCCCATGGGATGAATACCCAGGTCTGCAGACAGCCCCTCCTTCAGTTACTGTCCTGCACTTGGTATCCATATTTGCTCCCTTGAGTATTTTGTTACTCCTTCTAAGAAGGACTGAAGCCCCCCCCCCACCCCTTGGTCTTCATTCTTCATGAGTTTTATGTGGTCTGTGAGTTGTATCTTGGGTATTTCAAGCTTCTGGGCAAATATCCAATTATCAGTGAGTGCATACCATGTGTGTTCTTTTGTGAGTGGGTTACCACACTCAGGATGATATTTTCTAGTTCTATCCATTTGACTAAGAATTTCATGAATTCATTGTTTTTAATAGCTGGGTAATATTCCATTGTATAAATGTACCACATTTTCTGTATCCATTCCTCTGTTCAAGGACATCTGGGTTCTTTCCAGCTTCTGGCTATTACAGATAGGGCTGCTATAAACATAGTGGAGCATGTGTCCTTGTTATATGTTGGAGCATCTTTTGGGCATATGCCCAGGAGTGGTATAGCTGGGTCCTCAGGTAATACTATGTCCAATTTTCTGAGGAACTGCCAGACTGATTTCCAGAGTGGTTGTATCAGCTTGCAATCCTACCAACAATGGAGGAGTGTTCCTCTTTCTCCACATCCTCGCCAGCATCTACTATCACCTGAGTTTTTGATCTTAGCCATTCTGACTGGTGTGAGGTGGAATCTCAGGGTTGTTTTGATTTGCATTTCCCTGATGACTAAGGATGTTGAACATTGCTTCTTGTTTTTCATTTTGTACTTCCCATCCTTGTTTTGTGCCCAGAGAAACAGATCTTTATGGGTGACAGCTGTGGTTTCTTCCTCTAGATCCAGTTGGGGTGAGGCAATAGGAAGCATGAGCAAAATGTTAGAGACCAACAGGGAGGTGATTAAGCATTTGTTTGTTCCTTTTCTTACCTCCCTGTCACTTCAGACCTGAGGGCTTTCCTATGTCATTACTCCCACATCTTTTTTCAGGTCTCCCTAACCCTATCCACACCTATAAAGGAATTTGCTTATAAGTGCTCCTCAGTTACAATCTCTGGTATAAGACTTACCTTCCAGTAGGACACTAACCAATACTTTGATATCCAGTGTATTTCATATCATTGGCAACTACTTAAGAAAAATTATCTGAAATGTAAATAAGGCAAAAAGGAGGCATGCTCATTTAAAGTTATACTGAGAACATTGTACCATCAAATTATTTAATTCTCTGGGAGAATGTTTCTGTATTTGACTTGGTTATTTGCTATCTGATTAGAGCTCAGGCACTGTGAAGTTGTATATTAACTTGTAGATTATTTCTGTCTGGTAAAAAAAGATAACCCCAAAGCTAATGGTTTCATTGTTCTCTGAGTCATTAGTCAGTGACAAATGCTAACTCACCTCCCTGTTGGTCTCTAACATTTTGCTCATGCTTCCTATTGGCTCACCCCAACTGCATCTAGAGGAGGAAACCACAGCTGTCACCAATATTTTACATAGAACTGATTCTAACATTATTTTTTATTAAGGCTTTAAAACACTCAGTTCATTAAATGTTCTTCCAACCAGCTATACCATCTCACTGATGCCCTCACTAATAAATTCATAAATAGTTTATACATTATTATTTTACAAGTTTTTAATCTCATTTTTTGAAAATTATGCTTTGCCATACTTAACACAATTTTATATTTCATCTATAGAGATTATAAATATATATGCATTATTTTTTTCATTAGTCTTTAAGTCATTTCTGCTCCTATAACTTTTTTTTACCCATGAGAACTTCTCAGCAAACACATTCATTAAAGTAATCCCAATAAAACTCATTGACTCACGAAGTTGGCCTTTTGTATCCATACTTCAGTCTGTCATGATCTTCTTGTCTGGGTGAGTGGATATGTGTGTTGTATCTTCCCAGATGAGTCTTGTCACATAACATTCACCCAGCAACCTGCATAGTACCTTCTGGCACTATGAAAGCTGCCAGTAGGAAGGAAGGACTCAAAGTCAGTTTGACATTGAATTCTATGTCTTACAGCCAAAGTGTGTAGTGTTTTCTGCATTGGCAGCCAAAGTGTGTAGTATCTTCAGCAATGGGATCTTAAAATGTAGTCATGGTGGATCACCAAGAGCAATGGCAATTGTTGAGTTAGAAGTGTGGCTAGCTTCTGGACAGACCACACAAGACCAAACCAGACCACGTGAGGTTTACTGTAGGAGAAAAGGGCAAAGGTGGCAGCGGAAGAAGAGGGGGGAACAGAGAGAGAGATCAGAGGGTCTGTTTATTTGGATAGTGACATAGCTGCTCACAGGTGAAGGTGGAGGTGAGCCAAGTGGATTCGGGGAATGTTTGGCATTTGCCTTGGCAACAGATGTGCAGGTCGCTGTCACCTAGGTGTGATGTCACTGGGTTCAGAGTTACATATTCCTGTGCATTCTATATCAACTAATTCCACTTGGCCACTATATTTTTGAGTTGTTTTATTTTTAAGCTCTATAATTAATATTTTCTTTTTTATTCAGTTTCACCTCTCTATCAAACTTCTTCTTTGAGGTTTTTGTTTGTGGAGATGGTTAGTTAGTTTTGGTTTTGCCTTTTTGTTGCCATTGTTTCGATATAGGTTTCATGTAGTCCTGGATGGCCTCGAACTCACTACATATCCAAGGATGACCTTGAACTTCTCCATTTCTCGCCTCCTTGTCACTTCCTGTCACATTTCGGGGATTACAGCTGTGTACATCATACCCAGCACTGTCAAAATTCTTAATTTAATTTTTAATCTCTGTAGATAAAAGAGAATAATTGTGATATTTTAAAGTCTGCATCTAATAATTCCAGTGTTTGTATCCAGTATGTGTCTGTTTCTATTTTTTATAACTTCTGCTGTTTTTAATTTATGGTGTCTTTCATTTTCAAGTGTCTCATTATTTCTAATTGAATATTAGGCATTGTGTTTTCAGGGTTGTCTGTAGAAATAATTTGATGCATAAGTATTGTCTTCTTCCAAATCTGAGTTTTATTTGTTTGGGGATGGTATCTGGGAACATAGAACATACTAGCACACATTTACTTGACCAAGTTCTGTAATTGCCATGATCTCAGGCTTATCTATTGTAGCTTGTATGCCGATTTCCAACTATAGGATGTAGTCCTTTGGGGAAACGTCCCAAAGTCCCCCTCATTTATTGACAGATTCCATAGTTTGGCTTCTTAGTTTCCCTACTGGAATTAATTTAAGAGCCAGGGGGAAAATAGCTTCCTGGGTGTGTATCCTTGTTTCTAGATGTGTGTCCTTGTTTCTAGATGCTGGACAGACTTAATTAGTGTTATAGCACTCTTACAAAAATTTGTTTCTGTATGAGACAGCTTCCACTATTCTAGAAGTAGGAATCCGGAGGTTATCTCTCTACGGAAAGAACAGTGGCTTTTATCACTGAAGGAAATATTTGAAAGAGTCTTATATTGTCCTGCAAAATCCCATAGCAGATGGATCAAGCAAACAGGCAAACCCATGAAGACATGACTACTAATTTGGTTTAATGTACTACTATAGCATATTTTATTATATAGTAATTACTGAAATACTAGACATGATATGGAAATTATGACGCATAAAAGCTGATGGTGCACTTGCCATTGGGAAAATAGCTCTACAGACCTCAATAGTCCCAGAGAATAACTAATTGGACAAGTCAGCAGTTCCCCAAACACCTGTCTCAGTTAGGGATGTACTGTTGTGAACAGACACCATGACCAAGGCAACTCTGAAAAGGACAACATTTAATTGGGGCTGGCTTACAGGTTCAGAGGTTCAGTCTATTATCATCAAGGTGGGAGCATGGGAGCATACAGGCAGACATGGTGCAGGAGAAGCTGAGAGTTCTATCTATATATTCATCTGAAGGCAGCAGAAGGAGACTGGTCCCATGTAGTTAGGAAGTGGATCTCATTGCCCACCCCCACAGTGACATACTTCCTCCAACAAGGCCATACCTCCTAATAGTGCCACTCCCTAATAGTGGTACTCCATAGCATATTCAAATCACCACATCTGTGGGGCTAAACTTTAAGACAACTAACTACAGAATGCCTACAAGTATGACAGTACTAGACCCTATATACATTGTATTTTCTTTATTTCTATGCAGCATTGAGACATAACACCAGAATTATCTTCTCATGTGTTTTGTTTACTTTTAAGATTAAAAAATTATGTGTATAAGTATTTTGCATAAATATATGTACCACATGTGTATCTGGTGCTATCAGAGGTCAGAAGAGGGCATCAGATTCCTTGGGACAAGAGTTATAGATGGTTGCATGCCATCGTGTGGGCACTAGGAACTGAACATGGATCCTCTGTAAGAACAATAAGAGCTGTTACCTATTAGGCTATCTCTAGCCCTGTTTTCTGATGTTTTATATTCTAGACTCTCCTTTCATGCTTTGGGGCCATTATTAAAGGGAATAAAAGGTCTTTCAGTATAAGAAAACATTGCAACACCATGACAATCGATCTAATATTTAAAATAGTAAGTGGCTTGGATCTAGGTAGGGCATAAGGTATGGACACAGTAGAAAAAGAGAAAAAGGAAAAGACCTTGAGGCCTGGAGCAGTCCACCTCATCAGATTTTCCTTGTCTGAGCAATTCAAGTCAAATTCTTATCCTGACTCCTCATCCCCACCTTAAGGCCTGAAAGTACAGATCATGACTCATTTCAGCTCAAGAGCTGGGAGAGCAGTGGTCTATGCATTGTTTCAGCCATTACCTTCTGAATTAGTGAGGCATCTTAACTCTCTCCTTATTTATGTACTTGTTTAATTAGCTATTTTAAATTGCGTAGTATAACATTTATGTGCTGTGTGTATGTTTATGTGTACATGTGTGTATGTGTGTGTGTGTGTATATACATTTATGTGTGTGAGAGAGCATGTATGTGTAGGTCACTGGTATCTTCTTGGATTATTCCTTAATTTACATATTGAGGCAGTTTTCTCACTTGAGTCCAAAGCTCATCAGTCTGGCTAGTTCAGCTATCCTGTATGCTCAGGGTATTCCCTATTTCTGCCTCCTATGCACTGGGACTATAGGTAGGCCACCAAGACCACCTTCCATTTACATGAGTGCTGAGGATCTAAACTCTAGTCTTTATGCTTGTGTGAGGCAAGTATACTACCTGCTAAAAACCATAAACTCTAAAATCTTTCCTTCTATCTACTATTGTTATTTCCTTTTGATCAGAAGATAGGGATAAGGTTATATGGTAATAAGTTCACAAATGATGTAGAAATGAGCTCTAACAATTATAGATTGCTAATGTTATTCAAATAAGAATGGGCCCATAATTGCATGTATTTGAATCTTTGGTTCCCATTTGGTGAACTGTTTAGGAAGGATTAGGAGGTGTGCCCTTATTGGAGGAGGTATGACACTGAGGATAGGGTTTAAAGTTTCAAAAGCCCATGTGAGACCCAGTTTCTCTCTCTCTGCCTGCTATCTGTGAGTCAGAATATAAGCTCTAAATTACTGCTCCAGCACTGTTCCTTTCTACCTGCTGACCACCACACTCCTCACAATGCATTCATGGATTAATCCTCTGAAACTGTAAACAACTCCCAATTACACTGTCTTTTATAAGTTGCCTAGTTCATTGTGTCTGTTC
>JAJTUV010003952.1:0-31876 GCA_021653895.1 Mastomys natalensis | reverse complement strand
AACACTGCCTGTGGTTAGATTGATTGACAGTCTTCCTGGGGTGACTTTTCTTCTCTCAGGCCCCACTTAAAAAATGTGAAATGCATGATGAAATCATAGTTCTAGCTTTTGTAAACCATCAAGGAAGAAATCGGCTGAAATGTTAGTGAGAACATTTTGATGGACAGACCACCTGAACTTTGATCTATCTTAGCATCTCTACTTTTGGTGTCTCCTACACAGCACAACACCACCTTAAATAACATCTGTACCAGGAAAAGATGCATCTGACTCAAATGGAGCCTGTGGCTTTTGGTCCATATATAAGAAAGACAGAGAGAGACAGAGATACATGATATGAACCATAACAAGGAAGCAAAGTCCAAAACACAGAACATTCTCTAGGTCTTACAAATTAAGGAACAGGGAACTTGCCAAAGTTGGGGCAGGAAAATAGTAATCACACGTCATGTATGATTGTGTTGGAATCCCAAGGGCAAACTAGGCATGAAGCCAACGTGAGATTAGTATCGGATGGCTATTGGATGAGCTTCTACTGGGTAAGACACAGCACATCATTAGTAGAGCTGGAATGTTTGAGACAGAGTTCTGAGAGCCATGGCTGGGGCTGCCTCAGGTTCAGGTGTGGAGTTGATACGAAGTTGCAACTGTCCTGAAGTCTGGGCTTGCTAGTCCCTGACTGTGCAGGGTGGTAGAAAGATGTCTGCTGTCCCTAACTGCCATCTGCAGAAGGGGACTTCTAACACTTCTCATGGTTACTGAAGGGACTGTAACCATTGGTTCTTCTTGTATCTAGCACGACAGGAGAGTGCCTATTAGACATTTAGGTGAGTTAGGCACTGTTCTAAGATGTACTAATAATGAGTAATACTAATTAAATCTTTATAACATCCTGAGGACAGAAATAATCACTACTCCAATTAACACACTAAAATCCTAAGCAACTTACTGAAGGGCAAACAATTATATCCTGTACTCTTTCTTACTTCCTTACTATGCCCCAAAACAGTGTTCTATGGGTGGAGTGTCAGGATAGGTGCAAACAGCACCTAATACTAGATAGTTCCTGCCACTCTAAAGCATGAGTCTGAATCAGACAGACCTGAAGCCATACATTATACCCTAGCAGTGACTTAATCCATGATATTTGTTTTCAACAAGGGGTCCCTAACTAGCATGGCTTTCTAGATTAGTGGTGCCAGCAAAGGTACATAAATGGCTCACTGCTTTGCTGGGTCCAAGGATCTCACTGGGCATTGTCGTTCAGCCCACTGCCAAACCTTCAGGTTCACTATACCAAACCTTGGCCTCCAAAGACAAGACAGACAATCCCTATACACCGCAGAACTACCTTAGAAATGATAAAGCTCCCAGGATGGAAAGAACCGTGAACTGCACAGGTTGCTCACTAGTTCCTCCCCACCCAGAAACAGGCTCTTACCTGTGCTAATCCAAAATATAAAAAAAACAAAAACAGAACAAAATGTTTATTTAGTGTCCCATTTGTTTCTTGCTTCTTTCTTGTCCTCTCCTTGTGGGGGGCAACTTGGCAACAGTTGTTAATTATGTACAGGTTGTTGGCCTTTGACTTTAAACCTATATATCTGCTCTCTATGTATCAACTTGGGTGAACATCTGTGCACTGAGCCCAAGTGGGAACACTTAGGTAAGTGAAGGAACAACCACAACCACCCTGGAGCTCAGCAGGGTCAGGACAACTATTCTGCCCAGGGAACAGTGTTCAGACAACTGTCTCGATATTCACTATTTGGTGCACTTTCCCCATATTTTACACAAGTAGACATAGCCAATTGTCACAGGAGGGCATAATTAAAATATCTCTGTGACCAGCTGAAAATGGACTGTGGAGACAAGCCAAATAGACAAGGTGGAATTGAAACTTTCAAAACTCTAAGACCTTATCCCAGATGGGAAGTCAATTATTCAACTTTCTCAGCCATGTGCGAGGATACCTTCCTCAGAGGGTTTTGTCTATGGTGCTAGAGAATGGACCATCGCATCAACCAGGAGACAGACTCAGGGAAGGGAAATGATTTGCCCATGGTCACGAAGTCAGTAGGCACATTGCTCTGAGTTCTGGTCACCGAACCTCTGACCACAATGGGGAGAAAGAGTGGCTTAGAAAGCTTCGGAGGCAGGTGGCATCCCACGAAAGGGAGAAAGCAGATCCAATCTTGAGGCTGAATTGTCCTGGCAGGGACACCTGTTTCCTGTGTGAGCTGGCCCCAGTGTCAGAGCTGCGGCTCTGCCACCTTCCATGTCACCTTAAAGCCTCTTTGGCTCTCTTGCTTCAGATGCAAGGATTATTGTAGCCAGGCCACTGATGCTATCACAAACATCAAAACTGGAGGTGCTGAGTGCTTTTCAACCATGACACACACAGCAGGTGTGAATAAGGAGCTTCAGCTCTGATTTTAACTGTTGCCTTCACCACATCCCCTGTTCGGCTGAGGCTGGTTTCGGGCTTTGAGCACCTCCCCAGGGACAGACAGGGACTTCTCAACTCTTGTGAGAGTCTGCATAGAGGTCAAATTTTTTTTCTAAGCAACAAATATCTCACATCCTCCTTTGGGTAACCTACAAAACGCATACACACACACACACACACACACAGACACACACACACAGAGGCAGAATCATGCCCTCCTCCCATCCTTTCCCAGAAGGGAGGTCAGTGTCTACTGGATGAAGCCAAGCCCCATGGAGCAGGGTTACGTGTGCTCCCTCCTCTCTGGTGGACTTCTGCACTCCCTCACTTCAACCATCGTGAGACTGCAGGGTTAGCCAAGCCTAGTCACAAGAAATGTTGTCACACAGCCTCCTGAGAGACTAGCATGTAGCCAGTCTTCATCAAGAACTTACACATTCCCTAAAGCCCTGGAAAGCCAGTTGTTCATGGACTGTAAGGAAGGGGATCATTTTGTATAGGAGCTGGACTCCCTGTCAGGGGCTTTATTCAAGTGTTCGGGGTAAGAGGACATGTGTTCCCAGGAAGTTCACATTTGGTGGCTGACTAGATAGAAAACAAGAGTGAGGTCATCTAGACAGGTTCAGAACTGCTCAAGTCCAGAGAAGGTTCTAGAACCTGCTGCTTGTTGACTTATCATTGAGCCTGGAGGATGGGGAGGTCAGGAAATACTTGAGACTCAGGGAAGTGAGCCATTTGATGTCCATCTAAGAACTATTCTTTCCCCAGGTCCTAAGTGCCACTGTTGTTAGGCAAATTGCTAAGATATTCTTTTAACTTTTCTGCTGTACAGGGGTATGTATTTACTATTAAAGTGCTCATGGAATATAGGCAGTTAGATGAGAGAAAATAAAAGTCATATGAAGTCCTATCATCCGAAGTAAGCAATATTAATAGTCTAGAAATACCTTTTGGGGGTTACTGCTTTGTATTAACAGCCATGCATACATAATTTAATTTTTTTTAATTTTAAAAAATTTCTTCGCATCTTTATTTTGTTGTTTGTTTTTTTTATTAATCTGCACACTTCCCCCATCAATAATCCAAAATGTAAAGAACGCATGTATTCATTTTGTTGTCTAGATTTGGGTCTTTCCCATGTCTGCTAAGATTCTTAACCAAACGAAAACCCTGACCATAGTGTCTCTCAGTTCTCTGCACATAGCATTCATTTAACTCCAGTTTCAAAGCGCCTGACTAGACATGCTCACACAAAATGTCACCATTAACTGAGGAGCCTGTGGGACCAAGGAGGAAGGGGAACTTCCCAGTGACATAGTGGCCCACTGGAAAAATAAGACTAAAACTCAGACCACCAGACATAGAGTCAGGCTCCTGTAGCTGAGAACTGGAACCCATGCCAGGTGATGTCCGGGTCCTAAACACAGTCATTTTCCCTCTCTGGGTTGCTGGGTAAAAGATGGATGCCAGCTTAGCTCTTCCTGCCTCTTCTTTCACTCTCTGGTATGGGAAGCTGCACTGTCACATATTTCTAACCAGAAGGGGATTGGGTGCAGGGACCCAGGATATTGAGATCTCTTGTCACTGTTTGCCATCTGCTTTCCTACAGAATGGGTCTGCTGAGCAGCAAGAGGCAGTTCGGTGAGAAGGGCAAAGGCTGGAGCCCTGTGAAGGTCCACACCCAGAGCAAGTCTCCCCCGCCCCTGCAACCCCGGGTGAGTGATTAGTCCCTTCCAGGAAAGAGTCTAAGGCACAAGACGCTCCCCAAACCAGCCCCTTCAGGCTCATGTGTCTAGATGACTGTTTCATTCCATTTCCTGCTTGGTCACAAATCTATTAGTTTGGGCAATTGGTGGGTATCACCAAGATCCTAACAGAGACCTGATGGGAGCAAAGACTGCTGGTTCCCTTTCCTAGACGAATCCTGGCCCCTCTTCAAGCTGTATCAAAGCATCATACAGTGCTCTGCACACAATGAGATGTTTATTGAGTGAATGAATGAATGAGAAGATGGGCAAATTCAAACTTACACTAAGTTATTTCCTCAAAGTGACACACTAACAAACAGAACTAGAACTTAACTAGAACTTAACTTTTTAAAAGCTGCGTGATGCATCCGTACTTTAGAAAGATGACAATTCACCTGCCAGAGATACTTAGAGTTACCTCTCCTGAGCTCCTGCCCCAAGGCCCTTTCTTCATCCTTTTAGCTCATAGTTCTGGGTTACAGTCTATCATGGTTACAGTCTATCACAGCAGCAGGAGCTTAAAGCAGCTGCTCTTACTGTATCTGCCTTAGCCACAGTAATAAATACTGCGACCAGCCAGAGAAGAAAGGTTGTTTGGGCTTTGGTACTAGGGGATAACAGTCCGTGGACCCAGCACAGTGTTTGTGAGATTTAACCACACTGATACATGGTAGATACAGTTCATTATTTCATTGCTCTGTCACGGGTCGTAAGGGCGATTGCCATGATGAAAACACTTTCTATGTGACTATTACTACACTAGGCATATCTTCCTGTATGGCCTGGCACACATGTGCAGGATCCTGCTCCTGGGATAGACACCCTGTGAATATTTATTGAGTTTTAGGGGAAGACAATTTTAAAATATCTTTCTTTGCCAATAAATGCCTGTCCACCCCTTCTTCTTTAACGGTAAAGCCAGGATTTTAACTGAGGTGACAGAGCTTTTTCCCTTTGATGCTGGGCATCTCCGTACATGGTCAGGACAAAGATGGCAGGTGGCCTGGGGTAACAGAGGTAGTCCAAGGAGCTAATACAGTGTATACAGAATGTATCTAAGTATCCCTGTATGTGGCTACCCCTCTTCCTCAGAGTGAGCACCCACGGGTAATCTAGTTGACTGGTTCTCCAGTGTCCTCTAGTCTACCCTTGCTGCAGACTGCTCACCAACTCAGTGTATTTCTACCCAAGGTTGTCTTCAACCACCTTGCCCCTCCGTCTCCTAACCAGGACCCAGATGAAGGTAAGAACAGGGTATGGGAAGACCTCTCCAGGGACACCATGTGTTAGAACCAGAGCAGTTGTGGTCGGCCCTGTAGGGCTGGAAAGCAGTGGGGGAAGCTGGGAGCTTACGAAGAGAACAAGGAAGGAGTTATGGGAAGGTATCTGGCACCACCAAGGCCTGGCTTGGAGACTCTAGTCCCTAAATTTGAAGGATAGCGGGATTGCTCTGTCCTTCCCTCTCAGCACAAGATCTGGTCCATGTGGAGGACACTGTCTCGCCTCCCTCTTTCCATGGTCAGCCATCTGTGCTACCTCCTTCATTCTAGACTCCACCATGCTCTGATGGGACTATGGTGGTCACATGATGAATGAGCCTCCTCTCAGGCCCAGACTTGGGCTTTGAGGGCTCCCTGGATGGGGCTTGTTCGGAGCTGGCTATCAAATCATCCCGCATCACCCATCCATACAAACCACTCCTTCACTCACTCACAGACAATGTGGAGCCTGCAGTGTACAGACCACTGTCTCCCAAGACTAGGCAAGATGTCACAGTGGGTAACAGACCTCTCCTGTCCTGGGAGAGCTCAGCCTGTCACCTTTATGAGCAAAGTGCTGGAACTGATCAGTGTTGTCATCTGGTGTCCCTTACCCAGCGAAGGACACCATCTTTCCCATCAGATAGGTGATCCTTCACTTTCTAGCAGGGGGTGTCCCATCTCTAAAATGGAGGATTGAGGGAAGGAAATAACTGACTGCTTTTGGCACAGGGGTTTTTGTCTTAACACTGTGAGGGATTCTTGCCATTCATGCTGAACCGCCTCCCACCAAGGTCCCAGCTTCAGACCATACCACTCATCCATGACAATGTTAGGTCATCTGTGAGCTACATGTCTCCAAGAGATTCTGCCAGGTATTAGGGAGCCCTGGTATCAAACAGTGGTTATTTGAAAGGTGTCCAGCGTGCTCCTGAGCCTTCTGCTGCCTCAGGACCACTGGCTTGTCAACATCCCTCCAGGAGAGACTCAGAGCCAAGAAGGCCAGGTGCTGAAACCCAGAGGTGTCCCCGGGAAGCTCTGGATACCAACACCATAGAGAGGGCAGAGCTGGTGTGGTCACATGACCTTTGGAATAGAGGCTGGGAAAGGATGCTGAGGGGATGCTTCAGAGACAAACTGGATGTAGAATCAGCTACTGGCTCTTAGACCTGAGCCTACAGCTCTCTGAGGGCAGGCAATGGCTGCCTCTAGGTAACTACCCCCCCAACCCCCAACTCTTTGTCTAGGCCTTAGGTCTGAAAGGAAGATGAGCTAGACAATGAGGGCTGGCCTACTCCTAGAGTGGTCGTGGGTCTGGTGTCACTTCCTTGTTCTTTCCAGAGGAGCGTTTTGTAGTGGCCCTGTTTGACTATGCCGCTGTGAATGACAGAGACCTTCAGGTGCTGAAGGGAGAAAAGCTCCAGATCTTGAAGAGGTAAATTTCTAGCATCCTGTTCCCAGTCATCAAGGACTCCCTATTGTCTATTTCTCTAGTTTACCCAGCACACCCCTGGGGTACTCCTAAAGGGTCTTCTCTCTTGCCATTTCCCTCTCCTGGATCCCAGGATTCTCTTAGGTTTGAGCCATTGTCCTTCCCTCTAAGTTTTTCTGGCAAGGTGGTTTCTACCTCTGGGCTTCTGGCTGCTGTTAAAATCTAACGGGAAGCCTCACTGGATCCCACACAGCCACTCCACTTTGGCTTACCCCTGTGTTCTTTCTCGGAACACCCTCCAGTCTGCTTGTGTCCTCCTCTTCTTCCTTCCTCCACCCTTCAGGTCCACACCATGCAACTCCAAGTTCTGGTTTTATTCTTAAAGGTTTGCAGTGGGTTTGAGTTGAACCCATAAGTGAGTGCCCTCATCTTAGACTCTATAGCTTTCCAGTTGTTCCCTTATTGGCACCCCTCCTGGGTTTGTTTTCTTGGCCAGTTCCAACTCTATCTGTAACTTTTGGACCTGCCTCATCCACTAAGACAGGGGCCTCTTAGCAAGGGGCATGGTCCTCAGGCTATACAAATCTACCCTTCCTCCTCTGCACCGTGACCCCTTCTGCCTGTCACATGCTCATCCCAGTGGATGGGCCACTCCCACGGCACCTCCTTATCACCAGGCTGTCTGTCTCTGCTTTACTGTCTCCTACCAGATTGGGATCTGTTGTAAGGTTCTGGGAGCTTCCCAGAGTATCTTGTGTGAGCCTCTGACATATTTCTCTCTCCCTTCTTCCGCTAGCACTGGAGACTGGTGGTTGGCCAGGTCACTCGTCACAGGAAGAGAAGGATATGTGCCTAGCAACTATGTGGCCCCAGTAGAGACCCTGGAAGTAGAAAAGTAGGTGGATTGACTTCGTCAAGCCAGAGGTGTGAGGGCTACCCTCGCTGGTCTCGGTATGGCAGGGCCAGGAAGTGGGATTAATAGCAGCTGTTGGTGAGGGGCCAAGAATCGGAAGTTCTGGCTATCTTCTAACACTCTGAGTGATGCCAAGGGAGTCTGCCTTCCATCAGAAAGAAGAGCTACTGATTCCTGGCTTCTCTGGATAAGACTACCCACAATGTCTGGTCTCCTCCAGAATCCATAGCAAAGCTCTATGCCCTGGAACTCCCCATCACCGCCAGAGACAGGCTCAGTCCTCAGAGGGTGGATGTCTTCATCTTTCTCATCACCAGCTCTCACACACCAGGAAGGTCCACCTGGGACACGCCCCTACTCCCTCATATGTCGCAGAGACACAAGCATGCCCCACCTCATGGTGGTGACACTGTCTCCTTCCCTACCCTTCCCATATACCGTGGGCCCTGGGTTTTCCCCAGAACCATGTTGTATCAGTTATTTCTTTTATCACTATTAAAAAAAATACAGTCTAAAGAAGGATTCATTTTGGATCATGGTTTGAGAGAGTACAGTCTATCATGGTAGAAAAGACACACCATGTTCATGAGGTTCAGAGAGTCATGATGTTCAGAGAGTCATGATGGAGGGGATGCACAGCTGGGTGCCTCTCACAACTCAGTGGACCAGGAAGCAGCTGGAGCTCCAGCACAGCAGCTGAGCTGTCTTGTCACCTCAAGTGCCACTCCTATGGCCTCCAAATAGACCTCGTATCTTGAAGGTTCCACAGCCTCCCAAAACAGCACCTCTAGCCAGGGACTACATCGTCAAATACATACAAGCCTGTAGGGGCATTTCATATCTGACCACAACACATGTTGAAAAGCCCCGTGCTAAAGAGAGGTGACTTGGAGGGAATCTGGGCCCAGAAAGTCCCTGGCAGTACCATCTAGCAAGGAAATTGCACATTCATGCCAGAGGAAGGGTGGTGGATCAGGAACCAACCATTTTGCAGACTAACAGTAACAGAGGTTACCTAACCCATGTTTTTGCTTCACTCAGGGAAAATGTGAGCTTAAAAGTTGATGAGAGATGGGATGGAGTGGGGTTGCAGGGACCTAGGAGCCGCCTAACTGACCAAGATGTGAGGGATAGCTCAGGATCAACTTAGGGGTATCACCAACTCTGAGGCTCATCCACTCTTGCCATTTTCCAGATGGTTCTTCAGAACCATCAGCCGGAAGGATGCTGAGAGGCAGTTGCTGGCTCCGATAAACAAGGTCGGCTCATTTCTCATCAGAGAGAGTGAGAGCAATAAAGGTGGGTCCAGGAGCCTCGCTGTCCCTTCTGTGTGTGCATGGTCCAGGAGCCTCGCTGCCCCTTCTGTGTGTGCATGGTCCTGGGAAGCCCCCACCAAGGTTCAGTCTGTAGTGGCAGTGATATCCGCTCCATGGCTTCTGTCCCATGTCCCTGCCTGGGAGCTGCTTTGAGGCAGTCCACTCTAGGTATTATCACGGCCCCAAGTCTGACACCACTGGATAGCAGGGGTAGTGGAAAGACCCAATGCTACAGTGGTCACAAACTAGTGAACTGAGGCAGATGAGGGCTGAGAAAGGAAAGGTACCAGATAGCCGCCAGTCCCCCCCCCACCACCCCGTCTACCCCGGCATATTTTGGAATCAAAGAGTCAAGATTGGAGAATCTTTAAAAAGCATCTCAGAGAGTGACAGGTCACAGGAGGTTGGGGAAGAGCAAGGGCTGTGGCAACCTCACGATGCGATGAACAGGAGTGCAGCTTCTTGGTGCACTTTTGCAAGTAAGTTGTGAGAGGCAGATTGGCAAGGAAAGACACAAGAGAAAAGTCTTGAGAACAGCTGTGCCTGGAACGCTCGCAATCAGCAACACAGTATCAGGGACCTCTTACCAAAAAGTGTGCAGGCCTGACCCCTGGTGGCGGAGGGTGGGACTGCTCCTCAAAGATGTGTCCATAGGAAGGGTGGGGTGCCCCCTCCCAGGTATCCCCTCCCAGGTACCCCTATACCTACTGCTAGCTCTTCTCCTAGCCTTCATGTAATGGGCCCATTTCGCAGCTAATTAGAAAATTGGAGATTCTATGGCAGCCACAGGGCTGGACAGAGGCATTTTATAAAGACTCAAGGAAAGAAGTTTCTTAGTGAGGAAATTCTTCCTATGTGCCTTGCCACCTGCTTCCTTGTCTATACAGAAATGTCAACACAAACTATAAAGCACAGTGCGAATTTGGAAAGACCTATGGTGAATAGCTTGCTGTGCTTCTGGGAAGGGTATCTGCACTGGAGGCCCTGAGTCTCTGGGGAAAGCCATCATCCCTCAAATCAAAGATATTTAAGTTCCTAGTCCTCTAGAGCCCTCTCATTTCTCTGTATCCCAGGCACCCCAACAGAGGACCCATAGATAGCTGAGAAATGGTCCTGTCTGCTCCAGAGTTCCTGATTCCCTGGTAGTTTAGGGACTTGAAAGGAAGTCTGGGTCAGACAGCCAATAGGGAGCAGAGTTAAGACAAAAGGAAGGGAATTTGTGCTGAAATGGCTGAGAACTGAATACAGAATTTGGGAAACCTTCTTCACATCTCACAAGCCCCAACTATAGCCCTGGGCTTACTTTACTGTGTCTCACTTCGCATGTGTCTATTAACCCTCTAGGCGCCTTTTCCCTGTCCGTGAAAGATGTCACCACCCAGGGGGAGGTGGTCAAGCACTACAAGATCCGCTCACTGGACGACGGAGGCTATTACATTTCTCCCCGGATCACCTTCCCGACCCTCCAGGCCCTGGTCCAGCACTATTCGAGTAAGAGGCGTTGGGGCAGGGGGTCCCAGAGGAGTTCCTGGGGTCTCTATCACATGACCCTACACTGTAAGAGTCAACTGGGTGGGGGTCCTCCAAACCAGACTTAAGGACTTGCCAACTTTCAGCTTAATGATTTCAAGATCAGAGGCCTAATTCTTGATATGGGGATATTCAGAATGTAGCAAAGACCTGCAGTCTCAGAGAGTACAGAACCCAGGTATCAAGTCCTGCTTGCCATGCCACATGGGAGTGAGGAGACAAGGGACACAGTTGTGGGACAGTGTGGTTCTTAAGGCATATCTGTTCTGGTGACCTCCAGAACCCTCTTTTCTTTCCTGAAACAGAGAAAGGGGACGGTTTGTGTCAGAAGTTGACCCTGCCCTGTGTGAACCTGGCCCCGAAGAACCTCTGGCCCAAGACGAATGGGAAATCCCCAGGCAGTCTCTCAAGTTGGTCCGGAAACTTGGGTCTGGGCAGTTTGGTGAAGTCTGGATGGGTGAGTTGTGGCATCCCAAATTCCCTCTCTCTACTCCCTGTTCTGATCCTGGCCATAGGAGGCACCCAGCAGCTCCATATGGGCAGCACACCCCCTTTCCTGAGAGGCCTGTGAGGGATAGAAGCAGAGCTATGTGTCTTTCTAGATGAGTTAATAAAGACCAGATGCCAAGGGACTTGCATCATTACATTGTCTTCCATATAGTAGAAGAGACTCAAATCCAGCTCTCCCAATTGTTAAGCCAGGAACTGCTTGTTCCAGCTTGGGCCTTGGACCCAAATAGAGTGAGCTTAAATCTGTGGTCAAGGGCTTTCTTCAGTGTCTGAATGGCTCCTTCACTCTCCCGTCCTTTCAGGTTATTACAAAAATAACATGAAGGTGGCTATCAAGACCCTGAAGGAGGGAACCATGTCTCCAGAAGCTTTCCTGGGTGAGGCCAAC
This sequence comes from Mastomys natalensis, assembly GCA_021653895.1. Lineage (NCBI taxonomy): Eukaryota > Metazoa > Chordata > Mammalia > Rodentia > Muridae > Mastomys > Mastomys natalensis. The sequence continues at coordinate 20,331 of JAJTUV010003952.1, read as the reverse complement.
GTGATGAAAACCCTGCAGCATGAGAGGCTGGTCCGTCTCTATGCTGTGGTCACCAGAGAACCCATCTACATCGTCACTGAATACATGGCCAGAGGTGGGGCCCTCTCTCCCTCCACAGGATGGGGCTTAGAGGGCAGGAACTCACCCATCCAGAGCGGAGCATGCTGCTGGGTTTGCTTGGTCCAGGGGTCTCCTATAGGGGATCCTTGAGCTTTGTCCTGGGAGAGGGGTAGACTGAGAAAGAAGGTAGAATAGATTTCAGAAAGCCATGTTCTCAGCTCAGGGAAAGCTCAGCCTACCAGAGCCCCAGTTTTGCTTCTGGAGTGTGTTTTTCACTCCTGGAGCAAGCCCTGTGTTTCTGGAACCTCATATTTGCTTCTGGAATACACACACAGTGGGCTTTGACGCCCACTGTGATGGGCAGAGCCTTGCAAACTAGCAAGAGCTGTAGACTGGGCATCCAAAGGTGGATCTAATAATCCCTGTTCCACCTCTTGCAGTGATGGAAACTTTTGCAAGCCTGTGAACATTTCAGTGTGGGTGATAAGGGAAATGGGCCCGGACAGCCTCTGCAGTGCCTCCGCAGGGGGCAGTTGGCCAGGGACCAGACCTGGCTCAGCCTTCAACCTAAGGGACCTCATCTTCCATGGCCTTGACATCACCTTCTGTAGGTCCTCAATGCCACCATGCTAACTGTAATAATTGTTACCAAGAGGGCGAGCATCACAGGCTATGCTGGGTGCCTGCCTCCTGGCTGCCGTTTTCAAGAGCATCTCCCAGGCAGTGGGCTCTGTGGAAAAGCCACACTTACTACTCACTCCAGCTCTCTCTTCCGGTGTTTTCTTGTTAATGTTTGGTCCTTGGGGAAGTCTGTCGAGGAGGGGAGTGGACCAAGGAAGACACATGGGAACGTCATGCTGAAAAGAACACTAACCTTAGGCCCAGAGCTGGCCCACTCCAGTTCTGCTGACCCAAGAGACGCCAGACATGCCCCTGAATTTGACTGAGAACTAGCTTTTGGAAGTCTGAGAGCTAGTGCTTCCCTGAAGCCTGAGGCTCCTCCCCTCCACAGACCAGGCCATTGAAGCCCGGCTCCAGCCACCTTGCAGTTGCTGTCTTTCTTTTCCTAGGATGCTTGCTGGATTTTCTGAAGACCGATGAAGGTAGCAGATTGTCCCTTCCAAGGCTGATTGACATGTCAGCCCAGGTTGGTGAGCTAAGAAGCAGAGGAAGTCTGGAGGGATGATACCCTGCTCTGTGCTTTGTGACTATACGGAATTCCCTGGTTGGAGGCTGTGGTGGTCAGATGTGGGCTAGACTGTGAAGGATAGAAAGCCTGAAGTAGTGACTACTAACTATATAAACCCCTAGAGGAGGACAGATGAGAGGTTTTACTCACTGCTGTCTTCTGCCCTGTGAGCAAGGAACAACAGGTAGCTGCTGAAGCTTTATCACCCACCCTGGCCTCTTAGCCAGCAAGAAGAGACTGGGGATAAAAAGCCCACCTTCTTTCCTCCCACCACACTTACATTTGTTTTAACACATCCTCCCTACTACACCTGCCTCAATGACCCACTTGGCTACAAGGGAGTCTGGGAATTGTAGTTCCAATTCTGGGCAGCCATGATGGGTAGAGTAGTTCTATTAGAAGGTAGAGATTGCAGTGGATATTGAAAAGCAGGAGAATAGGCAGGAATTTTGTTTAGCAGGCAGGCAGGCATGCTTTTCTCTGACTTCCTTCTCCAATGTGCCTGTCCTGTCGCAAGACCCCTAACTCTTGGTACATCCCTGGAACTGGCCTCGGCCTGACGAGTCATGAGACAATAGAGTACAAGGCACAAAACTTTCTAGGGACACCCTCTACACACACACACACACACACACACACACACACACACACACACACACACACTTCTACCATCAGGAATCTTGAGAACCGGGCCTCAGCTGTTCTGGCTTGATTGGCCTTTGGTTCCCTTTGAGTCCATCCATGTGTAGACCTCCCCAGCCGCTGCAGGAGAGTGCAGAATCAGGATGGGGCAGTCTCTTTCTCCTCGAGGGGATTTTAGCTGAGGGTTCTAACTGGCAGGAAGACACATCTGGTGGCTCTGAGTGTGACTGTTGAAACTGGAACTCTCAGCAAGAAAGCTGTGGTCTGTGGCCAGCCTGTGAGACACACTGTCAACACGCAGAGAGCTATAAAGGGGAGCCTTCTCACCCACACTTTAACCCACTTGCCCACTTTAACTTCCGACCCTATCCCATATTATCTGCAGCTGCTATCAGCTCAGGAACTGAGGTCACAGTGTCTTTTTTCCACTGGGGTAGCAGAGATCTGTTGACACAGCTGCTAGGATAGATACAGAAAATTGCCCTGGCGACTGACTTTGAGGCAGGCACTGGGTGGACAGAAGCCCATCCGTCGTTCCTTTTTCTTCTCTTTCCTTGCCCATTCTCTTTTAACCCCCCTGTACAAAGACTCTCTCCAAGGGAAAACTGGGTCCTCTCCATGTGGCCTCTGCAGCCACAAGGGTGGCACTCCTGTTCAGGGCCCTGCTACGTAACTTCTGTGTAGACTGCCTTGAACTCTTTTGTCTGCAGATTTCCAGCCAGTGCCTAGGACCAGCTCTTGTCAGAGGCCAAGCTACCAAGGCTTTTCTGGACAAGGGGGAGGGGTTATTTGCTCTGCTCTTGAGCGGTTTGCTGCTCATCAATGGATGAACAAGCTCATTAGTGTCCCTGGGTACAAAGCACCAGAGAGAAGATCTACAGAGAGCCCTAGATCTCCTTTTCTCTGTAGCATCTTTCCCACAGACATAGATTGGACTCTGTCTTCTATGTTTGTTAGGTTTTTTTTTTCCCCTTTCTAAAACGGATCCATAAGTGTTAGCTAACACTGTGAACATTGCCAGGGCTGCCTAGAGAGAAGCTGTTTAGACTCTGGCTTTCCAACCCTCCCAGCCCCGCACTAGCAAATGCATACTGACTGCTTTCACAAGGGAGTAAATGAGACTCAAGCATAAAGCAGGGCCCGTGGAAACAGATGCGGGGCCAGGGGCTGGCGTGCGGCTCCATAGGAGAGAAGCTGATAGTCTATGTACCTAAGTTCCTGGTCAAGTAGGATCCATTCAGAAGGTGACATCCTGCAGGAGCAGGTGAGAGCTGAAGTCACATTTTCCATCCGTCAGTGAGTAACTAAAGACAGTACAGGTGCATGGGACAGACAAGGTTCCTCTTCAGTGACAGTTGCTGCTCCTCTGGATCCACTCTTGCCCACCTGGGGCAGGTGCAGGGTCAGGGCCTCAGCCCCAGTCAGCTTATTCATCCTGGCCCTAACTCTGTGTCCTAGAGATGGCTTCTCATGTTCCAGGTCCTAACTATAATCTCTCAGGGAAGTGACCCAGCCCATTGGACATTAGTGATGCCAAGGCATGGTTGGCTCCTCTGAGAGAAGGGAGTAGGTCTGTCCTTCCATGCTATGCCCCTACACCCTATTTGTCGTTTCTTCTCCCTGTCTCATGGAGGCTATCTATAGCCCCAGCCTTGTTTGCTATTCCCAGCCCACAGAACCTTAGATACAATTGTCTAAAAAGGGACAACAGGGGTGGGGATGTCAGCCTAGCTGTTTGACGACAGCTTCTCTGCTGCCCTGCATCTGTGTTGCTTTCATGGGAGGGGGTGGGAACCTTCTCTCTCCCCCCTCCCCACTCAGCCCTGTTCCTTCTCACCTGGCAGGGGATGTGAGACTGGCCTTACAGGCTGGTGGGCTCCATCCTTGCTGCCCTTCACCATGTGGTCTGTCCCCTTAGGTTGCAGAAGGGATGGCTTACATAGAGCGCATGAATTCATCCACCGTGACCTGCGGGCAGCCAACATCCTGGTGTCTGAGACCTTGTGCTGCAAAATCGCTGACTTTGGCTTGGCCAGGATTGTTGACAGTGAATACACTGCCCAAGAGGGTGAGCAGAGTGCCCCCCCACACACACACACACACACACACACACACACACACACACACTTTGAACTTCTCAACTCCCTGGAGACCCCTTGAATGTCTCCTTGCTGATGGAGATGAGTAGGGAGACCCGTGGACCTTGTGTTCGGCCCTTTCCTGGCTAGCTCAGCACTTCGTTCCCCTAGATGGGGGTGGAGATGGCAGAAAATCACCCCAAGCCCATGGGACTCTTCATTCAGAATGGTCCAGCTCTCTCCTCCCCATCCTGGGAACTCCAGTGCACATGAATCTAGCAAAGGGACTAAGGAGAAGTCCTGCATTTCCTTCCCTTATTTTACCTGCCAATCCCCAGACTAAGGTGAGAAAATAGATTTTCCCACTCAGTTCCTATCAACCTCTTGGAGAAGGAGGGTGTCACAGAGCATACTTTGTAAAACTTGGCTCTAGCTAAAGCATGAGCATCCAACCCTTGTACCCGAAGGGTTACCACAGGTGCTCTACTCTGTTGCTACGAGTGAGGAGAGCTGGCTTTGCAGGAGGGTCTGGTGCATTAATCACGCAAGCAGTATCGGTTAAATGCATTAATCGGTGGAGTCAGGAGGAGAGCCACAGCTTGGGGACTTATACCTCCTTTCAAGGGACTTCTGGATGGCTCCCGGGACAGTGAATACGCCTGGGGAAAGTGGCCAGTGCCACCTCAGCCTGAGGTTGGCTCTCAGTGCTAACCAAGGCTGCAGCCGTCATGATCTGAACTGACAGTGGGCCTTCCTATCCTTCCACACAGTGGCCCTCAGAGGTGTCTGAGTGTCAGGTTTGCCTTTTGTAAGAAAGCACTGATGAAAGCATAGAGCAGTTAAAAATGGCTCACCCACACATGGTCCCTGCCACTGGACAAGGCCAAGTGAGATAGGAAAGGATGCTTCCGTCCCAGATGAAGATGCATGGGGCTGGGGACATAACTCAGTCAGCAGTGTCTCCCTGGCAAAGCCTGTGGTTTCAGATCCAGAGGAGTATAAATGGGACACACTGGTGCATGGCTGTGATCCCAGCACTCTGGAAGGTGGTAGCAGGAGGGTAGGAGTTCAAGGTCACCCACCCCTGGCAACGATTGAGTTTGAGGCCAGTCTGGGATACTCAAGATCCTGTCTCCAAAAAAATCTAAAGCAAACAGAACAATAAAACAGTTAGAAGCATGTATGGATGACCCTGGTTTTGTTTTTGCTGTTTTGTTTTATTGGTTTTTAAAGACAGGTTTCCCTATGTAGCCCTTGTTGTCCTTGAACTCACTCTGTAGACCAGGGTGGCCTTGAACTTAGAGATCCAACTGTCTCTGCCTCCTAAGTGCTGGGATTAAAGGTGTACACCACCACTACCCAATGGCATCGACACTGTTTTTAAGGACTCCTAGGTTAGTATCAAATGACTGTGTCTTCCTATATCCTTGTGTATCTAGTGTATACATCCTGCAAGACCTCCAGTGGGAACAGGCAGATAGGGGCGGGGCTGCTGTGGGTTGGGGGTGGAAGGTTGGCTGTCCCTGGAGCTACTACACTTTCCTGGCAGGAGCCAAGTTCCCCATCAAGTGGACTGCCCCGGAGGCCATCCACTTCGGAGTTTTTACCATCAAGGCTGATGTGTGGTCCTTCGGAGTCTTGCTGATGGAGATTGTCACATATGGGCGTGTTCCCTACCCAGGTAGGCACAGCCCCTGTCCTTCCCACCATCCTCCTAGTACATCCTGATGGTTACTCCCCAGGCTCACTGACTATGGTATGTCATACTAGTGAGAGCAGGGTCCTGTCACAGGGACTGAAGCCCAGACCTGCATTCTGGTTGTGGGCGTCCTCTCCTTCCCAGCAGTGCTCAGGGCCGCAGGACTCCATCCTTCCTCTGGACAGAGCTCAGGCTGATCCTCAGGAAGTATGGTGAATGCCAAGGGAGGGCTTGTTGTAGGTTGAGGACAGGCTTTTCAGGGTGGGATCTCCAAAGTCCAGTCTTGAGTCAAGGACCTGGACCCCTGCCTAAGTCACGAGAGCCCAGCTAACAGCTGTGAGTGGGTGTTTCCACAGCATCTTCCTCCAGTGAATATTTACATGGGTCACATCCAGGAGAAGCTGCCTATGCCATGAAAAATCCTACATCTCCTTCCCAACTCTTCTCCAAATAATGTAAAGCAAAGGACATCCTTAAATATGGCACCAGGACTGGGAAGATGGTCTTGGGGGTAAAATGTTTGATAGACAAGCATAAAAGACTTGATCCTGGTTCCCCAGAACCCAGGGGTAGTGCTGGGCACAACAGAGCATGTCTGTAACTCTGACACTCCTACAGTCAGACAGGGGTAGTGATGGGAGAGGCCCTGGAAGTTCAAAGGCCACCTAGCCTGGAGTATGCAGCGGCAAATAACATGAAGAGACAATGTCTCAAACAAGAATGAAGGCAAGGATAGATACTGGAGGCTGTCCTCTGCCTTCTGCTTATGCTTCTGCTCTCCAACACACACACACACACACACACACACACACACACACACAGACACAGACACACACACATACATTCGTGTGGGCACACATACACAAGAAGAGAGCAGAGTAAGAGGGAGGTGGGGGAGGGAAGGAATGGGGGAGAGAGAGATTAGAGTGGAATTAAATGACATCAGAGCTAGGCATAATGGCTCAAGCTTGTGATTCTAGTACCTGGGAGGCTGAGACAGATCTTGAATTCAAGGCCAGTCTGGCCTATACAAGAGGAACCTGTCTGAAAAACCTAAGTGTCACTACGATCCTGACACCTATGTGACCTTCCAGGATTACACTGGCCATAGTGTGTCTGAGCCTCTCCCTTCTAGTGCTGGTCAAGGCCTAGTCTAGTGCCCTCAGGGCCGGTGACTGTGCTCCTGGAGCACCACCTGCTCTGAAGCTCCTTGTCCACTCTCCTGCAGGAATGAGCAACCCTGAGGTCATCCGTAACCTGGAGCACGGCTACCGAATGCCGTGCCCAGAGACGTGTCCACCGGAGTTGTACCATAACATCATCACTGAGTGCTGGCGAGGCCGGCCGGAGGAGCGGCCTACCTTTGAGTTCCTGCAGTCAGTGCTGGAGGACTTCTACACAGCCACGGAGGGCCAATATGAGCTGCAGCCCTAGCAGCGTGAAGAACCCATTGGCTCTTCAGGGCTCCCGCCTGAGCCTCCTGCTGGACTCTGACTTTGGGTTAATATGTTCACGTTCAGCTCTTCTTCCAGACCAGCTAGGCTGTGGAGTCAGGGTGGAATGGCGTGCCTACGTCTCAAGGGCGGGAGCCAGGAGACAAAGGTGGCTTTGTGGTGGGGCATGGCCTCTCAGGGCATAACCTTGGTCCACTCTTCACTGGCTGTGTGCCTTTGCCGAAAGTTACTTAGCTGCGTTGTTGTCTTCTACTCCTTGAATGTAAAACAAGGAAGGATTGTGTTAGAACGTACCTCCAGTTGCGTTCAGACCCGAGATGGTGCTGAGATCAGTCTGACCGGTTAGCAATGGACAGTGTGTAAGGCTGGTGGCAGGCGACCAGAACTCCCATTTCTCTCGCCTTGAAAGCCTCAACAGCAAATGCGTCCCTGTCTGCTGCTCCAGAACTATGGGCCAATCCTTCAAGTAGCCCTGGCTGTGCGTCACCCCCTCCCCACCCCCACACACTTTGGGACTTTTCCTATAATAAAGTCATGATAGTTTTACCTTTTCCCAGGTCTTACCTGAAAAACATGATCAGATGTGGCACACGAGATGTGTGTAGGGGTCTGGGAGCACCTTGCCCCGCCACCCCTCAGCAAAGGACACTGGGCGTGACTGACACTGTCTTTCCTGGCCAGCAGATGGCGATCACATCCCACAAAACCTGTGTCTGGGACGGTCGAAAGCACCTTGAGTTCCGAAGTTTCTCTAGAACACCGAAGAAAGCCATGAGATGGGGCAGTGATCTTTCCGACTGTGGTGGCTCTCTCACCTGCTTTTCTGTCTCCCATTCATCCTGTTTTGTTTATATAGGCAGGGGGGTGAGGAATTTAAGTTTATAGAAAAATAAGTAGAAAGGGTCCAGTCTCCATAAACCGCCAACCCTTTTAGATGCCAACAATTTGCTTCCCTAGAGGGGCTGGGATCAACACACTTCACACTTGGGTTCACACCTTCACTCTGTGTTCCACGAAAGCACAAGAGCATGGATCATCAAGCCCAAACTATACAGAATAGTCTTCCTGGCTGCGGAATCCCCCAGTATTTTCCCTCATGCTGAGGTTACAGGCACCCACGCTCATGTTTGGCATTTCACACGATTCAAACTCAGGTCCTCATGTGTGCAGGGCAAGCATTCCCTCTGAGCCCTATCCACAGCCTGTGCTCTTATTTAAACATTCCCAGCTGGCACTAATGACTGCCCAGGATCCAGATTTTGGCAGCTGAGCTGAGTGAGCTACTGAGGAATATTATTTCCCAGGAATTCTGGCCCCGTGTGAACTCCCCATGACTTCTTCCAGCTCGCTGTAGAGGTGACATCAAAGGCTGGCTTACTCTCTGCAAAGCAGAGGGCCCCTACGCTGGATCCTTTTGTAAACCAGGAAGAGTTCTCTCCACAAGAGGTCACACTTTGCCGCACTGAATGAATGAAGGTTCACCATGTTCTAGTTCACAAATTTATTCAGGACAAAGAACCTTCCATATCCCAATCAGAAAGTCACGTAGGAGAGTGGGGGAGGGTGATATGCAAAGAAAAAGAGGGGCGCAGAGAATATAGGAGTGGGAAACACATGGGGAGTGGGAGGGGAGGTGGCTGTGGAGTGCTGTGTTCTCCCAACACAGTGGTGGCCATGTGAGTCACTGGCAAGGGGACTACGCCTGAAACATCTGGTCATATGAGGGTTGCCCCTTTGCCCAGAGCTCTGGTGAAGGATACAGACTGAGCCTGGGGACCCTAGAACCATTCTTACCTGAGACATTTGTTTTCCCAGAACCTGGGCACACCACCTACAAAATGGTTGAGAGTGGGTTTCTGGATTCAGGTAAACCCTGAGTTCAAACCAAAGCACTTCCCCTCACAGGATATGTGGTACAATGATTCACACCTGTGAGCCTCAAGTTCCCCGTTTGGGAAATGGGCACACAGCAGGTGTGTCTTTTTCTCAGCCTTCATCTCAAAGTGATAAAGAGACAGAGACAGTGCAGGAGGCAGCCTAGGAAACAGGAGAGACACACAGACCTCCCACAAGCTCATTGGCCCACAACGAAGTTGAGTCTAAGTTGAACATCATTAAAGAACGGTCGACACCTTCCACACTGTTTGAATATTCAAACTATGTAAATGAGACCTTTATAAACAGTGTGGAGTATGAAGTGCCAGTTTATGCAACCCTGGGAAGCCCTCTTGCTACAGGTGAGGAGAAACTGAGGTACAGAGAGGCTAAATTAACTTACCATGCAGCTGGTAAGGGGCATCTGTCTTTGGAGAAAGAATCTGATGATGTCAGGGTTAGGAAGCTGACCTTGTGCTGGGTCAGGAGAGGAGGTAAGTCTCCTCTGGTTTCACAGTCCTCGCTGATTTGTCTGTCTTCCATACTTGCCTTGTAAAGGATATCAGACGGAACACAGTCCCACCCCAACATGCTTTCTGGAAACCTCTTGTCTGTTCCAGCCTGAGCTTGAGCCTCTCACAAGTGGGAAATCGAGGTGTTTTCCTGAGGACCTGGGGTGGCATGGAGGACTCTGCTTGGCCAGTTACCTCAGCTTCTTGGTGACAGGTGGTAGCATGCTCTGGGTTCTTCAGAAAACAGAAATGTGATGAGTTAGACATTGATGGACTCTCCAATCAGACTGGTTGCTCACTGAGAAGTCCTGTTCCCTGGCCAGCCACTAGGTGCTTCTTTTAGGAGCACGAACACAGGATGTCTTTAAAACAGTCCCGCCTACAAACAGAGCTGCATTTGGGCCAGCACAGCACTTCACAGTTAGTAGGGCCTTCCCGTGCTGAGTCTGGCCTTGGATGTCTTTACTTATCTAGACAGCAGACGGGAAGAGACACTCAGACTGTGGTTCGCCACTGTACCCCTAGGAAGTGGGATGGGGACATTTGCTCCCAGCATAGCTGAGTGCCCAGCACTGTAGAATACAACCATGGGGGGAAGAAGATAGCATTCATATAAGAAACGGGACTGGGGTTGACACCCCAGGTGTCAACCAAACCACAGGTCAGCAAGAGGGCTGAGGGATCATAAAAAATGACAGGAAGGAACCAAGAAAGGGAGAGGCAGGTCCTGCTGTGGCCTCTATCCTGGCAGGCTCTGCTGCTGGATGGGGTCCCAGATGTCCCTGTCTTGAAGAGTCCTTCTTCATGAAGTCACTATCCCATGATTCACAGAGCCACAGCTTTGCTTGATATCACTGGAGAGTATCTGGGACCACTGCTTTGTTAAACTTGTGGGTGCACAAGCCATATAGCTGTCATGGATGGTGGTAACTTTATTACCTTCTGAGGTCACACTTAACCCTAAGGAGAAACATCCAGGAATAAGACAGGGCCTCTCCTAAGGAGACCATCTGTCTTCACCCACTCCATGAAGCAAGGATACTGTGTTCCCAAACAAGGATGCTAGGACGTTCCCCAGGCCAACAGTGCCACCTGTGTGTCACTGTGCCTAGGCCTCAGACATGTTCTCCTCAGGCCACTTCCACGGGGGTGTAGGCTGCAGTCCTGATCTCACTTTGCCAATGGACAAACCAAGACTCTCAAGGTGGGCTTCCTGCCAGTCTTCCTTGCTGGGACCCTGACACGTGGGCAGAGCCTTTAGCGGACTCTGCAGTGCCTTCCTCAGCTAGCATCCCCGGAGGAGTGGAACCAGATAACACAGAAAGTTGTAGCCTGGGCAGAGGATGGCCTCAGAATTCCCAGGGCCTGACCTCAGCCCTCATCTACCTTGCTACGCATGGGTCACACTATGGAGGCTCTAGCTTTGAAGGAGCCACCCCTTGGCTCTGCCTCTGGGCTGGGGAACCCTGGCCAGTTACTTTTCTCCTCCATCTCACAGGGGATCTGTGTGACGTTCTGAAATCTTCAGGCACAGGGTTCTACATGCAGCTGGATATCATGTCAATATACGCACATTCCCTTCCCTTGGACACACTTGATAATGGAAAGCCAGGCCATATCACATCTTCTGGAGTCACCCAGAGGCCTAACCTGTCAGATTCCAGCTCCCCAAACCTCCTGACCTGTTCTCCCTCCTGTCCAATTTGCACCTTGGCCCTGGGACCACCAAGTCTGTGTGGGATGCACAGGCTGATGGAGGCTGACAGGAGCCAGTCTCGAGGCTGGAGGAAGATTCCTGAGGACTGATGAGGTGGAAGGAATGCTACCCAGCAGCTGACAGGGACAGGGGAGGTAGGAAGGCAAGGAAAGTACATTATCTCAGACTGCTGCCTTCAAGAAGGGCCAGGGTACCAGCTAGGGCCATCTCTGTTGGAGCCCTTGCCAGCTCCAAGGTCAGTCTGCTCTTGTGGTTATAATTAGCCTCTTGGTCATTGCCCTGGCCTTTTCCCATGAACCTCCAGGACTTGGTCTGTCAGAGACCTAGCTGGGCTTCGTGCCCTCTATTCTCTGAAAAGCAGGAGACTACATGTAAGTTTGGAGGTGGTGATGCCAGGATACAGGTGTGTGCAGGCGTGTGTGCAGACTGCATGTGCTCACACAAGCAGCCAGCCAACCCAGGAAACCCAGGCAGGGAGTGACAGCAAAATCCTGTTAGCTTATTGGTATCGCTCCTTCATTACGCTATGTCTCACTCACCTCCTAGATTCCCATGTGACAGCTGATGATGTTCCTCAGGATATTTCTGGCCCCAGTGCTGCACGGTAGCCCCACCCCTATCCCCACTCCCACATGCCAGGCAGTGTTTGGATGTGTCTGAGTAAGTAAGCCAGGAAGAGCCAAGCCAAAGGCATCTTTGGCCAGGTTCTGCCCTCTGGCAAGCTAGGCAGTGTCTGTTTCTCACTATGACCCCAGCTCACGGCACAAGAGAGGCTCCACTGTGTTTGTACTATAGGACTGAATAGTGGGGGAGCCAATAGTTTACTCTTTGTCCACAGTCCATAGATAATGACACATTAAATCCAAATAACCCAGCGGAGCAGGGTTTCAGTATAGACAGGAGCGCAGGGAGAGCGGAGACAGAGAAGAATCTCAATGTCCATCAGTCTAGGCTAGACATGCCCAGGCTCCAGCCTGCTTGCCATGTGGCCTTCTGCAAGGCAGTCCCAAGTTTAGCTTCCGTCTGGCAAATGGATTCTCAAAGCAGAAGCCAGATGGGTATGACCGAACCTCTGAAGTCCTAGGTACCACAGCATGCAGCCCTCTAAGGTGGCTGCTAGAGTTCTTCAGATTGAGTGGGGGTGGGGTGGAGGCTATGAATTAAACAGCCTGAAGCAGATATCCTGCCTGTGAGTCCTGCTGGCGACTCTCTGAGTGACCTCTGATCAAAGTTAAGGTAAGTGTCAGCGGGGAAGAAAATATTTGCAGTGCCTGTACAACAAAGGATTACTGCAAAGAAAACCAAGGGTGGGTGGGGGCTTCCTGTTCCTAAACACCCTGGAGACAAGGGGTAGATAAGAGTGGAGCAGTGTCGGGAGAGCCCCTCACAGCCTGAAAACAGAAATGGTGCTCGGTGTGCAGCGCAAAGGAGAAGCAAACTAAACACAGGGGCATCCCACTCTGCCACGGGACAACAAGATGACATTTGTGCCAGGACTACACCTGCAGAAGATGCAGGGAATCATTGATGTCATAAGGTGATGTGAGTGCTCTGTGCATGCTTGTGTGCTGGTGCATGCACACACACACACACACACACACGCGCACACACACACACAATGCACACACTCACACACACACATTCATACATGCACATACGTCTGTGGGGTTATTGCACATCTAGAAAGCTACCCTTCAGCAAGGCATACCCTTTCTCCAAAGACAAACAGAGCCTGCCTTCAGAACCTTGATGTTCAGACACGGAAAGGCTTCAGGGATGTTAACTGACTGATTTTTGATGAATGGGCTCTTCAACGGTCAGGATAGGAAGATGTGAGCCAGAAACACAGGATGGGAAGCAGAAATCATCCCTGGACTGATTTACATGCACAACTGTATCTGTTAGCCACATACTTATGTAAGTATGCAATGAAGGACCACATGATACCCACCCAAGAGAATCTCTTGACCTCTAAAGAGGGGTGGGTGGGCTACCTGGGCTACCCCGGAGAGGAAGTGCTGTTAGCTCACTCCCTGGATGCACTGATGAGTTTGGAGGAAGAAAAGGCTGGGCTGTGGGCAGTGACAGATGATCTGTGCAGTTTTGGCTGGTGGCAGGGAATGGACGTTGTGACCCCCACAGGAGTTGGGTCCCATCCTGGAGCTCAATAAAAGGCCTTGTGCACCAGCCTTCTGTTTGCCCCCTCTGTGTTATCAGCTTTCTTTCTTTTTCCATCCTCTAATAAGTTGGAAGCAGGTGGGAGGTCCAGGAAGTTCATCCACCAGCCCCAGGCAAAGGTGCATGGTGTCTGGAGCCAGTGTGGATGGGCCTGTTTGAAGGCGTTCACCAGACCCAGCAGGTCTCAAGGACAGCTGTCATGCTGTCCCTCTGCCTTCCTACACACCAGGCATTAAATGTGCACTAAGTACCGAGTGAAGCAATATCATCTTTAGAGAGTCCTATCAAGTCAATCCCAGAGTGCACCTTCACAGATGAAGAGATGCTCAGAGGTAGCAAAGGACTGAGTGACCAGAAAACACATGGCAGAGTAGGGACCTAGGGCACTGTCACTGTATCCATGGGCAGACCAGGACTTCTATTCAGGTCCAGAGGACCACAGCAATGCCAGCCCTGATCCCTTCTTGTGCCTCTCGCCTCACCAGTGACTCACTCTGTCTCTGTCCTTGGAAGTGAAATTGGGCTCAAGGAGGACAACATAAACAAATGTCTTGATTGATAAGCCAGTTGACTATAATGTGAATTTACTGAGTTGAGGCCATGAAAGGAGTGGAGAGAGCTCCTGGTGGGATGGATCAATGCCTGGCAGGGCCTCCTGGTACCCAGGCTCCTCTGAACTAAGCCAGGCTACTTGCCAGCCTCACTGTCCCACCTGCAAGACAAGTAAAAGTCCATCATGGGAGTAAGGGAAGTGTCAGGTGTATTCTAGCTAGCTCGTGGAATCCAGGAATTCTTGCACCTAGAACATAGCTGAGCTTCACAGGGTCAGGAAGCCACCATCTCTAGCCTTCATTGTCACCATCACTACCACCACCATTATCTCCACCATGGCTATCATTGTCATCATCATCATCATCATCACACTTATCACCTTACCACCCCCATCACATCACCACTATCTTCCACTGTGCCCATCACCATCCCCTTCACCATCCTCTTCTTGTCACCAATGACTTGTATTCCCTGCACCTCTGCTTGTCCCTCATTTTAAAACAAAAAGGACTGTATAATGTCTTTCACATCTCTTCAAACTATGTAATTCTGACAATCCAAAGTGGAGTTTCTTAGCTACTATTCATGGGGAAAGAGCATATTCCAAGCTCGTGCGAAAGAGTCAGCTACAGAAGGTTTTCAGCCTGGGATAAGGATTCACAAAGCCTCCGGAGACCTGCCAGAGGTGTTCAGGAGATCTTCAGTTTGACAGCACAAAGGCTAGGCTGTGAACTCAGACTCCACCTGCCCCCAACCCCAAGAGCTAGCATAGCTTCTAGAAGAAGGACCTGGTGGGTAGCCTCTCAGAGAGTGCTCAGACATCTAGGATTTGGACAAAATCCTGAGTGAAAACCGAGGAGTCCATACAACACAGTTCGGTCTTTAGAGAGGTCACCTGAATCTCAGGGATCTAGTTCTGTCCTCACTTGGTTTTGAAGTCACAGCTCCCCTGGGCTCTGCTGCATTTCTGAGAGGAGGATGGTATTCCATGTCTAAACACAGACCCTCAGACCCTCAGTGCTGGAGGATCTCGTGGTCCCCTGGTCACTTCTGTAGACATCCAGACTCTGGGATTTCTGGTGGTCATTCAAATATTTTTGCATATTGGTGTTTAGTTTAGTTTAGTTTTGTTAGTTTAGTTTAGTTTAGTTTAGTTTAGTTTAGTTTAGCTTAGTCTTCCTACCTCCTGAGGCAGGGCGAGGACTACCTCTTAGAAAGCCCTTACTCTATGTACCCTATGACACAAACCTGGAAAGACTGATTTGGGGAAATCCCAGCACCATCTTCATTCCCCAGGCACCAGCACTGATGACTATATATTGCCTGGATCAGTTCCCAGAGCAGCTGACAATGCAGGGACCCCATGCAGTGCCTAAGAAGAGACAGAGGGTAGGGTGGGCATGCTACTAAAGAGGGGCATGTCACGTGGATGGGTTTCAGGGAGTCAAAGGGTGGATGTGCATGGAAAGACAAGTAAGTCATGGAGGGTCAGGGTGTGCATGTGTGGGTTACAGATTACCTTAGAAGGCTGGAACTGGAACAGAGGGCAGTCATCCCCTTAACCCAGAGTTCCCTACCAACAAACCTGACCATGTTTATGAAGCCTCTAGTCATAAACTCCAGACAGCCTGGTAGAACAGACCAAGAAAATAGGTGGAGAGAGGCCACAATCCACACAGCTCTGGTCATCAGTGCTGTAGACACCTGCTGGGGCTCCTCTAGTTTTGGGTTGGGGAAAGAGGCTGGAATGAATTGTCGGAGTCCAGCCATTGGTCTTCCCAGCAGCTCTGCATTGGCTGAAAATAGTCTTCATCTCACCTCAGCCCCACCTAGGAGCTGCTGACTGAGGGCCTGTTTGAAGCTGGAGACCTCACCCGTGTCTCTCTGATCTATACCTGCCTAAGAGGGCTCAGAAGAGGACACTGAGGTACAGGGAGTGGGCATATTAACCACCAGACTGACTTGGCTTCTGGTTTCTGGGTTTGTATCTTTTTCTCTCCAGCTCAAGTGGTAAGGTGGGCTGACAGACTAGGTGCCTTGCTCCCCAATACCAGTGCTAGAGAGATCATTCTGCCAAAGGCTGAGTCAGTTGTGTGCAGGGCACTGAGGGCAATGTGATGTGGGAGTTCCATTTTGGGATTTTCCATCAGATTTCCTTAGGTTCATATGATGCTCTTGGATATTGGACTAGACCCTATGGAATTGCCATGATTACTGACCAAAAGAACTAAAGGACGGTAGGGGGTGACTTAGTGGCAGTCAGTGCGACCATCCCTCATGACGTAATGGCTGTGTCTGTAGCTGCTACCACCCACCTGAGGCTGGATGAGTGCTTGCGTGGCAGCTTGCTCCTTTGTCTGGAAAGACTCATGTGATGAGCATCTGTCCACTAACCCCAAGGATGCTCAAGTTCCTCACTTCTCTCTGAAAGTTCCTGTGTGAGACAAGGATTCTTGGTCCCAGGCGTGGGTACAAAGCCCTAATAGGAATTCCTATGGGCACTGTGGGGGCTGTGGAGGGAGATGTGGGCTCCAAGGATAGACAGACCTGCCTGGAAATCCAGCTTCTACCATATGCTGGGGCATCATGACTTCAGGCAGGGTATTTACCCTGACTGTGTTGTGCTTCAGTCTCCTGTCCAATGTGGATCCTAATAGAGACTCCTCCAGGGGAATGGGATGGGGTGTGGAAGGGCTCAGGAAGTGTGATTTAGAGCTTCAGTCCCTGTCCATTAGGGCATCAGGTGTGTGTTTTTGCACCTACTGTGGGGCCAGCTTGGCCCAAGGCTTGAAGAATATTTCTGCAGTTTCCTTCTTTGCTTTCTGGCCACCCTGGGCTGACTGCATCATGGGTGGTCCTAGGCCACTGCAGGACTGTCTTCCTGTGATAGCTCTGGGTCACATAGGTCAAACTGGAGCTGGCAGCTGTCCACTCTCCCTGCTGCTGGGAGGGGTGGTGTTGAGGCTCGGGTCTCTCATCTCACAGGAGACTAAAACAGTAAGCATCCACAACTACTTTGCACGGGACCTGGAAGCACCTTGCCCTCCGCTGGGAGCCTCAGGCCTGTCTGCAGCATCAGAGCATAGAGGTCCTGCCCCGGGGAACCAGCTCTACCGCAAACGTGCTCACAGGAACCTTATGTGGGATGCATTCAGATGTTGTCTGAGGCCCTCTTCCCAAACTCTGTTTCCACAGCTTTTCATGACATTTCTCATATGCCCCACAGATTACACAGGACCACTGTGAACCTTAATCTCCTATTCTGCAAGCAGAGACTCATGCTCCTTCTTGACTAGTCTTGAGTAGCTGTAGGCATTGGGCAGCACCATCATTGGACCTTGGAATGGAGAACACTGTGAATTCTGCCTCTCCAAATGTCCATTTCCAAGATGATAAGGGATGGGCCAGAGAAGCAATCCTGTAAGGCCTCTACTGGGGAAGAGAACATAGAAGCTGAAAGGCTGATTCAGAGTTAACGTGGTTCTAGTACCATTCCTACACCCTATTGTTTCTCTCTCTCTCTCTCTCTCTTCTCTCTCTCTCATCTCTCTCTCTCTTCTGCTCTCTCCTGCTCGATCCCTGTCTCTCCTTCTCCCTTCTTCCATCCATCTGTCTCTGTCTCTCTCTTTCCCTCTCCCTGCCTCCTCCCTCTATCTGTCTCTGTCTCTCTGTTTCTCTCTCTCTCTCTCTCTCTCTCTCTCTCTCTCTCCTCTCTCTCTCTCTCTCTGTGTGTGTGTGTGTGTGTGTATGCACGTACATGCATGTACTTGTATACGTGTACCTGCTGAGACCCAAAGTTGATGTCAGGAGTCATCCTGGATTGCTTTCATACCCTGTTCAGTAAGGTGGAACTATTAATCAAACACAGAGTTCATCAATACAGCTACTTTTGCTAGCCAGTGAGCTCTAGGTATCCTGTCTCTGCTTCTGAGGTTGAAATTGCAGATGGGCTGCCACGCCCACCTGACATTACATGGATTTCTGGGAATCTGAACTATAGCCCTCAGACTTGCATACTAACAATTTGAAAAGGCCCTCTGGAACCTTGTCCTTTGGGCTGTAATAATGAAGTCCCACAGGGTGGCTTCCATGCAACTGAAGCTTATCACACCAAACAGTAGTCACCAGGATGCCAACATGCTGGAGTTCTGCCCAGTGTCTCTTTCTGAGCTGTAGCTGACCATCCTCTTTGTCCTCACATGATGGAAAGAGGACCAAGAGCTCCCTTGGTCCCTTTTATAAGGGCACTAACCTCATTCAAGAGGGCTCCAAGCCTAATTGCTTCCCAAGGAGTCTACATAACTCAACATGAATGGAGGGTCCATAGACATTCTCTTCACTGCAGTAGGACTTGTGGATAAGGCCCACGTGTGGCGTGTGGAGATGGCCACATGTGGCCATGAGGGCCCGAGGCAGGAGCTCACTGCCTTGGGCTTCTGTGTCTTGTTCTTGTGGCTCAGCAGTTAAGAGCACTGAATGCTCTTCCAAAGGTCCTGAGTTCAATTCCCAGCAACCACATGGTGTTTCACAACCATCTGTAATGGGATCTGATGCCCTCTTCTGGCATGTCTGAAGACAGCAACAGTGTACTTGTCATATATATAAAATAAATAAAATCTTAAAAAAAAAAAAAAAAAAAGTAAAGTAAAATATCTTTAAGCCAGGCAGTGGTGGCACACACCTTTAATCCCAGCACTTGGGAGGCAGAGGCAGAAGATTTCTGAGTTCGAGGCCGCCTGGTCTACAGAGTGAGTTCCAGGATAGCCAGGGCTATACAGAGAAACCCTGTCTTGAAAAAACAAAAGCAAAAGCAAAAACAAAAAACAAAACAAAAACAAAAAAATACTAAGACCTTAATTTTGATACTAAATGTATTTTGTCATAATAAAATAAAATGTAAACAAAATTCAGGTAAATTCCGAATAGTGCCACTCCCTGAGCCAAGCATATTCAAACCACCACATCAGGTTTATGAGTGGGGAACTTGGCAGGCTCCAGGGAGGGACTCCCACCAGGCAGAGATGATAAATAGCAGTGCCAGAGGAGGATGTCCTGGGGAAAAGAAGTCCATGCTTGGATCAGAGATATTGGCTAAAAAATCTGGAGAAAGGGGAGTTTTTATGTTGGTTGTAACCAGACAAAGGAAGGTGGCAAGTGGGCGTGGCATGAAGGCTGGAGAAGGTGGCAGAACTTCCTGTTTTCCAGACAAACAAAGCCAGGCTTGGTGATGTAGATCTACAGTCCCAGCTACTCAGAAGGCTGGGGCAGAAGAACCGACAGCTCAAGGCCTTCTGTGCTATAGAGATTGTTCAAAGCCAACTGGACAGCTTGATTAATAAGACAAGAACAGCAAGAGAGCTGGGGAGGTAGCTGAAGGGTAGGTCCTTGCTTAGCCAGGGGCAAGTTCAGGACCTGAGCTTGGCGCAGCCTCCTATGACCTTGGCTCTTCTCTGACTATTATTAGATTAATGTTTTTAGATTCCACGTGTGAGTGACAGGACGTGGATTCTGATTCTCTGCCTGGCTAATTTCATTAAACATAAAGTCCTCCATTTCTAGTCATGTTGCAAATAATGTCAGAATTCCTTTCTTTTTATGACTGCATAGCCTTTCAGTGTATATGAGTGCCACACCTTCATCTCACTCACTGGTGGTGGGCTTCATCACACCATGGCTGTTATGAAGAGTGGCAAGGAAAGTATACTTTTAAAAAATAAATGTCACCAGTTTCTATTGTACTGTCTTTGCAAGTATCAGGGGCCATTTATCATAAATGTAAGTCTTCATGTCTTTTTTCCACCCTTTCTTGAGTAAAGCTATTTCTTCTCAAGAAACAAGCAGCTGGGGAAGGGAAATGTTTTATTAAATATTTTGTTCTATTTCGGTCATAAGTGTATAATAACATACAGTATTCACTGTGAACACATGACCTTGAGACTATAGGTTTGGGGTTTGGGGAACTGGAGATAGCACCACCGTTCACAGGGAAGAATGCTGTTGTTCCAGGTGACGATGCCCTTAAGACTGTAGGTTCAGTCTGAGCCATCTCCCCTGGTTTGCCATCAGAGAGAGGTTGCGGGAGAATGGAGGTATGAGTATAGCCGCATATCTTCACTGCTGCTGTGACATAAGACTAACGGGGAAAACCTCTGGCCCTAAAAGCATCATTGGGGGCCAGTTCCAAGCCCCAAAGGAGCATGGGAGCTCGGGTATAAGATGGACCCCGCATCGGTTCTGGGAAAAGTCAAGAGGAGCACCTTTCTTTTTCCCTTGGACAGGCAGTCCTTCCCTTGTGGGGGGGTGCTTTCTTGGTTACCCTACAGCTCGAAAATTTTCGGGAGCACTTCCATGGGAGCAAAAAATGGGGCAATGGGG
>JAJTUV010003951.1:0-28328 GCA_021653895.1 Mastomys natalensis | reverse complement strand
ATTTTTATTTCACTAGGGGGGGCTTTTTGTTCATTATACAGTCAAGAAACCATACACAGTAACTTACCAAAGTATCATGGCTCAGAAAGGAAATATTTGAACAAACTATATTCTTCCACAGCAAGATTAATTATAGACCCTTGTTTTTCCCAGCTAACCCTCTTCACAGACAATTAAATTAAACACTGTTCTAAATTCAGTGCTTTGCCGTGAAATAAGCATTGATATGGACATAGCTACCTGAACTATAAAACACTCTAACTGAGTCTTTTACTTCTGGTCCCTATTTTATGTGGTAAAAGGTGTGTGTGTGTGTGTGTGTGTGTGTGTGTGGTGTGTGTGTGTGTTGGCACCAAGGTTCTGCAGTTCTCTTGTAGAAGTCAGGACATCTTTGAGAAATTAGTTCCCCTCCTTTCTACCATATGAACTCCAGTCATCCTTGGGTCATTAAACGTAAAAGAAAGTGGCTTTACCTACTTCATCATCTTCGGTGCCTGTTTGTTTATAAAAACATAAGGACCTAACACTAATTTTAATGGAATGCATTTTGAAAGCTGGCTACAATTAGTGATGTTCTCAGTGCATAAGACAGAGCAGATTATAGGTTAAATGTGTGTTAAATTGAAGAAAGTCGTTATAAGATATTTTACATATACAAAAATGTGTCATAAAGAGGATTCTTTATGGTATTTTTACAGTTGTTACTTCGTTTTTTAACTAATTTTAAGTGCATTCTGTATGTGTTCCATGATTTAATGTTTATAGCCAACTTCTTTTTTTTAAATTCAATATTTTATTTATTACATTTCAGATGTTATCCCTTTCCCCATTTCCCCTCACTAGAATGCTCCCAATGCCATTCCCCCTCCTCTGTTTTGATTTTATACCATTTTAATTACATGCATTGTATTAAGGTCTGCAATTGGTTGAGGGACTAGCAATATAATAAATGCAGATAGTCAAGGAACAAGTAAGACAATAAACACAAATATTTCAAAAGAACAAGCAAGGCAATAAACAAAATTCCATGAACACTCGATCTATGTTTCTAAGGGCGTATCAGGATGACCAAAATATCTGAGCCAACTTCCCTGTCCTCGCCCAAAGTCATTTTCATGTCTGAAGCCTACTTCCTCATTCTAGCCTAAGATTTAGATTCCTGGCTGAAATTACTTCTTTGTTCTAACCTAATGTCAGAGTCCTACCTGAACCCCACTTCCTTGTCCTTGGCCAATGTGACATTCTGCCAAGCAGCCCATTTCCTGTGTAGCCAACTTCTAAACTGAATAGACATTTTTCTTTTTGTGTCTCTTGACTAACATATTAAAAAACAAGCAGTTCTATTTCATGAGTTTTTTAATGAGTGTTTTAAACAAAGTCAGTACCAAAAAAAGCAAATTACTGTAGATGAAGTCAACAAATAAAAAGCACAAATGACATCACCTACTTAACAATAGTCCAATTGTGTCAATTTAGGATACAGTGGTATAAATTCTGAAGTTGCCCATATAGGATACTTTTAAACGGTCATTAAAGTGTGAATTACATACATTACTCCTGTGCCTCTCTACCCCAAACTTTTACTAACTTTAACAAAGCTACAAAAAGTAACGTGTAAACAGAGTTCTTTATAAAAAGGATTATTACGTTTATTTTATTTCTATAGGTGTTTTTCCTGCATTTATGTCTGTGCCCCCTTGTGTGAATCAGGAGGTATGAAAAAGGGACAGATCCTCTGGATCTGAATTTGGTGTAAAGTTGTTGGCTGCCTTGTAGGTACTAGGAATGGGATCTGGGTCTTTTGGGAAGAGCTGCCAGTGCTTTTTTTTTTTTTAATGCTTAGCCAACTAGAAACTTTTAAAAGGGGAAATTTGCACTTTTTCAGTCTACCTTGTTTGGAATATTAGCTTCACTTCTCTCTTAACACTATCTCTTAAAAGTCAATATTTTTTTTTTAAAAAATGTTTCAAAACACATAGATTTTACCTTTGTCCTGGAGAGCAGCCAGCATATATCAAATTTTCTGTACATTGGTATGTTTACCAAATAACCATGAGGCACCAACAAACATGGATGTTCTTAATTCTTACTGGACATTTCAATCTTTAATCACCATACCTTCTCTCAGGGAGTTAGATTGCTTCAGATTTTTAAAAAATTCTGCCCAGGAATTCCAGGGAGACAATGAACATGGGGCCATATTTTATTGTGGCAATGTTGAAGTAATTACTTAAAAATGGCTGCTGGTCAAGCCGACTATCTAAGCTATGGCACTCTGCCTAGCTTAACTGACATGTTCCACAGCCAGAGACCACGTGCACACAGCAGCTAGAAACGGCCAACCAGAGACACCAGCCCTGGCACTCAAGAGATGCCAGTGTAGAGATGGCTCTGCCAATCTCCTGCTGTCTCTACAAGGCTGGCCATGCCCAGACCATCCTGCCATCCACATGGGTCTGGTAAGAAAATGAAACTCTAATGCTTAAATATTAATCAAAAGCTTTATTTTTTGGTAATGTTGATAACAATTCCCATACAATTAGAGGTGTATCCCAATTATTAAAACATAAAAAAATTTTTGTTACCCAGGACTGCTCTCATACCTGCGTGGTTTTCCTCCTACATCTCCTCTATCTGCTCCTCCTTTTCCCTTTTTTCCACTTCCCTCCCTTATTCCTCCCATTACTCCCCTACAGGGCAAAAATCCTCATGGGTTCTTTTTTTGCCATTAAATTCTAACCATTTTAAAAAACGTTTTTTTTTCCTTCCAGGAAGGAAGCCCTCTCCAGAACCTCATGAAACGCATCCCCATTAGCCCGGGTGCTCAAAACTGTGAGCTTGTGGGAATTTTTTCTATTCAAGCTACCACAGTGTTATTTTCTTTTAACTTCAGAGGTTCTGTCCATAATCATTAAGGCAGGAGCATGGCAGCATCCAGGTGGTATGGTGTAGGGGAACTGACATTCTACCTTCATCTAAATCCCAAAAAGGGAGAAAGATTGGCTTACAGGTTAGGAGGAGGGTCCAACATTAAAGAAAGATCTTTTTTGTAGATGATGGCTATGGTGGTTTGATATTCTTGGCCATGGGGAGTTTTATATGGGGTTTGTGGCTTTGTTGGAATAGGTTATACCTTATTGGAGCAAGTGAATCATGTGGGCTTTGGTGTCCTAAGGCTCAAGCTCCACACCCTGTGGAAGGCAGCTCCTGCCTGCCTTCAGATCAAATTGTAAGCTCTTAAGTTTCTTCTCCAGAACCTGTGGCAAGTGTCCTCTGTCTAAGGAATTTTTCTCCTCGGGATTTGTCCGGGACAGTTTATTTTTAAGTTTAACTAAATTCCTACACTCTCAAACTACAAAGGAAGTACTTTATTCCTTCTGAATAGATCTTTAATACATTTTTTGAGGTTGGTGGGGGTTATACTAGGGTTCCATATTGGCTATCTGAGAGGTTGGGTATACCTCATCTACTTTGGGAAGGCTTGGGGTGCTGCCCCTATGTGACTGATGGCCACAAACCCTTTTGGGGGTGGGGCAGGTGCATCGGGGAAGAAAGTAAAAGACAGGGGCCTTAGTTCTGGGAAAGACAAATCCACCTTCCCTTCTAGGTTTTGGGGGCTTCAACCTTAGCTAAACCTTACCAAGCTTCCTCTCAAGACCCATGCCATTGTTTCCTCCATGTTCCCATTCGATGGTGATCTTACTGCCTATTTTAATTAAGAACAATGAAGTAACGATATTGCAAATCTAAGCCGGTTTTGTGCAATCCTCATATGCTTGGCAAGATCATTTTTTTTTTTTTTTAACAAAAAGTACAGTTTTGGTTTTTTTGGATTTTTTAGTTGTCACTAAAAACTTTAAACAAAAGGTAAACAATCTCAGGAGGTGAGCCATCTAAAAAGCAATGTGGGGGTTTTAAAGTTGAAAATAAGTTTCTCTTTCTGTTTGAAAGAGCAAGTTCCATCAAGACATTTTCAGGAGAAAGATTCTATTATAAAACAAATTAGGCTTTGAGAAAAAACTGCTTCAACCACTATTAGCTAAAAACAATCAAAAAACTTGGGAAATTCAAAAAAATTTTTAATTTGGTTATTTTTAACCCATCCATCTTCAAGGATACTGAAAATTACAAACTAATCAATTCAGAAAAAAGAAAATCGGAACAAAATTATTACCCTTTTAGAGTTCTCTCAGGGGGCCTCTCCTCAACCCAAACTTGGACCCTACTAAAACATCTACCATTTTAAAATTTCACTAACTTTTAAATTTTGTTTATGGTTTAATTTTTTGTAATTTTTAAATTTATATAAGTCAAACCCTTTCCTAAATCTTTACCTTTAAAATTGTAATTTGGGGGGACTAACCCCCATAATTACTTTGGGGGAGTTTTGGAACATTCACTTCTAAAACCCCTTATTTTGCTGGAATCAATCATTTGTCATTTTTCTCATTTTCCAGGCCTTTTTTAGTGAATTTGCTTTAGTTATTGTTTCTAGTGTGTAATAAAAAAAACTTTATAAAACCATGGAGAAAGGGGTTTAATTCTTCTCTAGCTTTCCATTATTCCAAAAAAGGGTCAGGAAAAGGAAATTAAACTGAATTGGAGGGGAAAAAAAACGGATCCTGCTTAGTGGTTTGAAATTTGGGTTTACTAAAAAACCGTTTTCTTCTCCTATCGTTTATTTCCCCAAATATTATTCACCACTCCTTTGGGGCACACCACCCACATCAAGCATTAATTAAGAAAATGATGGGGTTGTGTAGTAGTTTTTAGGGGTATTTTAATTAAGTTTTTTTTTAAATGAATGTAATTTTTGAATTGGGAATTTAATTTAATTTAAATTGAGTTGTAAAATGAATAAAAATTTTTAATATAAAATTTAATTTTTTTTGAGAATTGTTTGTTAATTTTATTATCAAATATAAAGATTTAATTTTTTATAAGGTAAGATTTAAAAAGGAAGGGAAAAAATAAATATTTGTTTAAATTTTTTAAAGTGTTTAAAATTTTTTAAAAAAAAAGTTAAAAGCCGGGGTTTTTTAAAAATATCCAAATTTCCTAAAAATTGAATTTTTTTTTTAAAACATTGTTCTTTGAAATTCAAATCTCTTAATGTGAGCCCTGTAAAAAATAAATTAAAATTTCTTTTCTGGGGGGAATAACTGGGGCCCAGTCTATCAAATGAAAGAAAAACTGAAGTCAGCGTGTAAATAACTAGAATTCAGTGTCCAACACCCATAAAAGGGCTTGGGGACATCCACTTCTTCTTGCCTCTGCCTTCCCAAAGATACACATAGTTCTTCTATAGGCCCAGGCCAGCTTTTCTCCACAGCACTTTCATATTTTTTAATCATCTATGGTACTGACATCTCCAAATTGCGAGGTCCCTACGCATGTCTGGAAGCTACCCAGTGGGCTCTCCTAGGCTTTCTCCAGGGACCACAACCCTGCCAATAATGCTAGGCCAATTTCTCTTTTTTTTTCCCTTTTTTGGGGGGGGGGGGGGGGGGGGGGGGGCTTATTTTCCCGCCCCCCCATTTTTTTTATTTTTAACCGGGGGAACCCTTTTTACTTTGGGGGGTTTTTTCAAATTTTTCCAAAATTTTCAAAACCCAAAAAGGGGGCCCCTTTAAAAGGGAAAAAAAAAAAAAAAAAAAAAAAGAAAGGGGCCCCCCCCCTTTTTTTTCCCCCCAAAATTTTTTCTTTTAACCCAAAATTCCCTTAAAGCCCTCCCTTTCAAAGGCCTTTCAATGCCAGATTTCCAAACCCCCCCCTCCAAAAAACAACAGGCCTTTAGTTTTTTTAAAAAAAAAAATGACCAAATGTGTTTTTCCCAAATTTTTTAAGTTTAAAAAGTCAATTTTTCTTGGGAAGAATCATCCTTTTTTACCAAAAGTGTTTCATAATTTTTCAAACACACACACCCCACAACACAACACACCCACCCCTTTTAAATTTTTTGGGTCCACTTCCAGATTTCTGTAGAATTGGTTTTTAACTTGTCCTTGGGT
This sequence comes from Mastomys natalensis, assembly GCA_021653895.1. NCBI lineage: Eukaryota > Metazoa > Chordata > Mammalia > Rodentia > Muridae > Mastomys > Mastomys natalensis. Next base: position 22,317 of record JAJTUV010003951.1, on the reverse strand, counting down.
TTGGGAACAAAACAGCGGTAAATTCCTTTCTCTAAATGGAGTCGGGTTACCTGAAAAAAAACCTCTTTGAACACTTTAACCACTTTGACGATAAAACCAAGAACGGAGGTAAAAAAGGGGGAAGGAAAAATTGAAGTTCAATAGAATTTTACCCCTTTTAAATTTTTCCAAATTGTTGTTTTAAATTTCTTTTAACAAAAAAAACTTTTTTTTTGCAACAAGGGGAATTGGTTCTATGTTTAAACTCAGACAGTTTTTATAAAATTGATATATGTTATATTTAAATAGATAAGGAAGTGTTTGAGAGAGGGGTCAATGTTTGATACATGAAAAATCACAGGAGAACTTTAAGTCTCTAGAATAAAAGACAGAAAGAATTTTGAGTTAAGGAATTCTCAGTGCCAACAATATCTCAAGCTACAATACACATGGAATAGGTTGTAATATTTCTTCCAATGTTGTAAAAAGAGAAAGGAGTTAAGATCCAGGTCAAGTCAAACCCCAAGATTCCAGCGTTTCACTTTTATCCATTATGCTTCCCGGGGACACTCATTCTCTTGATTTGCAATTTGTGAAATCCTTGCCATTGTATTCTAAATCTCATTACACTCGTATTCAAATTTTCATCAAGACTGGGGTTTATTACAAATGGATGTAATTGAGGCCTCAAGCCTTCTCACTATTCTCATTAAAATGAAATATTTGAAGATGAAAGGATAAAACAAAATGCCATAGCTTAGAAGAGAAGGAAATACCTAATTTCCAGCATTCTATACACACAGGTTCTAACTCCTGAATGCTGCATCTGGCTGATGTTCAAAGCAATAAAATCTTAGGAATCAAGTATTTTTCTGGGTTTCGAAAACAAAAAGCAATACAAAATAGTTGCCAAAAAAGCTACGTGCTCTGGCAGGCTCACCTTTTCCCAATTCTATTGCCTTCCCTCAAAAGATAAGATTTACATTCTAAGCTAACCCTTATTTGACACTTCTTCCTCCTTAGGAAGGTCTCACTATCAAAGTATTGAATCCAGCAATCAAAAGCCTCCTTTGGCTCATCTAATTGGGCTCATGCCCAATTAAAATTAAATCCTTCATCCTAACACAGTTTCCTATTTACCTCTATTTATTTATTTGTTTGTTTTTATTACTTTCATTTCTTTACAGTCCTGTTGTTGCCTCCCTTTCAGTCCATCCTACCACCCCTCGTCTTCAAGAAGATGGTCCCTACCCCATTCTACTGCCAGATCTCCCTACTCCCTGGGGCCTCAACTAGATTTAGGCAAATCTTGTTGACTGCCTTGGACATCTTCTGTATGCTGCCTGGTGGCTCAGTCTCTGAGAGATCTCAGGGGTCCAGGTTAGTTAAGATTTCTGGTTTTCTTATGCTATCACCCTCCTCCTCATCTTCTTCCAGCCTTTTCCTAATTCAACCACAGGGGTCCCTGACTTCAGCCCAATGATTGAGTGTAAGCATCTATGTCTGTCTCAGTCAGCTGCTAGTTGGGCCTCTGAGAGGACAGCCATGGCTGTTTCTTTCTACCCAGAGACAATCCTTTGTAACTCTGGGACAAATAGCTGTCCTCCCTCTCCCTTGTTTCCTTCTGCTTCTCAATCATTCTTTATCTGTTTACCTTTTATTTCCTGCCCTTTATCTCCCTGAGGCAAATAAATCTCCGTTGTGCCGAGATCTTAGTATTGAGGGTCCTGAACCAATACTTTTCCTTTCGTTGTCCAAAATTTCAACTTAGACAAGGAAAGAATTAGTGGGTAACTATTTTTACGGATGCTTTTGTTTGTAGTTTGATTTTTAGTCATAAAGAAAAATTTACAAATAGTATGTTAATTTTAATAAGGACAAGCATCATGTGTTGAAGTATGAGTCCTCCTGTGAAGGTGACACCCTGAGAGAATTTCTAGAATACTTTTACTTGCTTCTGAAAACTAATAAACTTAACTGCACTTGATATAGATTTTTCTGTTTTTAAATATCACTTTTTATTAAAAATAGATTATTTTCTCATACAATATATCCTTGTTATAGTTTTCCCCTCCTTTTATTTCTCTGAGTTTCTCCCTACCCACCTCCTATCTTGTTCGACTCCCTTTCTGTCTCATTGAAAAGAACAGCTTTTAAGAGATAACAATCAAACAGGACAAAAATAAAATATAGTAAGATGAAACAAACTATCATATCAAAATTGGATACTTCAACCCAACTGGAGGAAAAACACTCTTTGTAACAGGCAACAGAAGCCATGTCCCTTAGTGTATCTCTAAGCAAAGGCCAGATCTTGCCATTCCACATTGGTTGGTAAGTTAATGCTTGCTGAGTTAGATCTTGAGAGTATATTTTTTGCTAACTTCTTGATTTCAGAATTCTAGAAGATAAGTCCTCATGGACTACTGACCTATAGAATTTTGGAAATGGATGCATTGTTTTAGTACACAGAATTTGTGATAATATGGTTATTGGTAATATAAAACTTATTATGTACTTCTCCATCCTCAGAATTTTATGATTTCTTGAATTCATTGACAGAACAGAGGTCACTAAAAGTGAATTATTATACTATTCATTAATACATACTCTATAATTGCAACATTACTTTTTTTTAACTGTCTTTTTCAAAAACTAAACTTCCTATATACTTAATAATTTAAGCCTTGTCATTTGATTCTCTTCCACTTCTCCTCAAAGGTTTTGTTCCAGGAATTAATGTCACTCTCTCAAATTAATCTCACCACTATCTATGTTTATAACCGTGGGATAATTCTCATTTGTATAAAGCATGTGTAACATTGCCATCATAAGTCAACAAGAAAATCTGTCACTGATTTTCAATCCTACCAGTGAAGAAGGTGCCGAGCAGCTAGTGCTGGCCTCAGCACTTCCCCCAGGCCCAAGCGCATACAGAAGCCACCCCTATTGCTTCTGGCTGCTTGACTCTCCCAAAAGACACAGCCAACACTGAAGGCCCACAAATCCTGGTTCCAATAGCAACTGCTTAAGTGTAAACCCCCCTCCGGGGGACGACAGTATCAGCCTGGGAACAGATAAACAGATGCAGCTTTCAGCCTCCATGCGGCACCCTCTCTGATGGATGGCCAGGCACTCCCCAACAATGGTGTCTTATGGCCTTGGAAAAGCAAAATCCACACATCCTTAGAGAGAAATCAAGCCAATTAAGCATTTCCAGCAGCAGTGACCGGTTTGTAAAAACATTTAACCCTGACAACATCATAAAAGCCAAAAGAACATCCTTCCAATCCTGAGACCCTGCCCACTGACCCTGTCTACCACCCAAACAGGTAAAATTATGACTTTTCTTATCCACCGTGTAACCCTGAAGCCACTGAACCTGCTTGTATAAGTTCCCTAAACCCCTAAATGCAGGATTGCAACTTTGCTCTGTGCAGTTTGCAATCCAAACCTGGTTTGAATTAAAGGCTCTTATGTTTCTCTACATTGTGTATGACAATTCTTTGAGATCTCTTGGAGACCCCGAGACCTGTGCAAACACCAGATATATCTATCTATTCTGATATACTCTCTAAGGATCTCAGAGGGCATAGTATTTTTGTAAATAAACACACACACACACCTTTACATGTTCCTTGCAAAATTGCATGTTCATGCAATTTTGATCATGTTAAGCTCCTCCTCCCACATGTATCTGCCCTTCCCTACCCAACATTTTATCCTCTTTTTGTTTTTTTTCTTTAGTCTCATCAGATTTAGTGTGCATTTTCTATGTGGACTTCACTGGAGCTTTTTTTAACCCAATGACATTGTCATTCTTAAAGAAAATGGTTTCTCTTTCTCCTCTCAGCAGCTATCAATTGCAAATAGCTCTCTGATAGGAGTAGAACATTATGTATACCTTCACTCTCCCATGTTGGAATTTGGAATGGCTTAAGTGTGCACTTGTGCAAGCTGTAACAACTGCTGGAGTTCATATGTGCCACTGTCCTGCTTTGTCATCTGGAAGACAATTTTCTTTGTAGACTTTTATTGATGATAGTCGTTACTCTTTTATAACTCCTCTTCTGCAATAAATTCCTCAGCTTTGATAGAAGGTCATGTGATATAAATATCCATTTAGGACTGGACATTCCTTAGACTTTTATTTTTTTATAACTTTGACTAGTAGAGGTTTCTCTTTGTGAGTCACTGTAAGTAAAATCTCCTTTGATGGAGGTTTGAAAGATATATAATTCATGGATATAAGGATGATATATCCTTAAAAATCAAATGAATACTATATCCATTTAGTAGATTATGATTAGTATGTTTGTCCCTAGCCTATGACATACTTTGCCACAGGTTATAGGCCCCTGTGACAATGGGAGATATGGGTTTCATTTATTGGAGAAAACATTAAGTCCAATCAGAAAGTTATTTGGTTACCTCTCATTAAATTTGTGCCAGTATTACACTGATGGGACTGTCTTTGCAGGATAGTTATTGTTTAACTTCACAAGGTTTTACAGCTATGTAAAATTTGATGATATACTTTTATCCTTATGCATTTGGCATAGCACTTTCCAGTACTATGAAAGCTAATCAATAGGAATGAAGATTCTAAGTGAGTACCAGGTTGAAATCTGTAGGAAAAAAATTCCCAAATTAATTTAAATATTAATACAACAAGTAGCCTGTATTGGACGGGGAAAAGGAGGAGAACTAAGATTTCAGAGACAGAGACAGAAGAGAGGAGAGAAGAAGGAAGGGAAATGGAGGAAGAGATAGGAGCGGAGAAGGAAGAAAATGGAGGAAGAGAAAGACGATCCATATTTCACTCGGCTTTAAATAGCCACAGGTAGCTTTGAATACCACATAAGGGTGGATAATTATAGATAATTTGTCTTATCTAGTGGACAATTTATATGAATATCAATTGCCTCTGAGTAAATTGTGTGGACATTTTTTGGGGGTAAGAATTTACTGATATAAATCTGACTTTAAATTATAAGCCTCTAGAGTTTTGATTTTACTGGGTTACTGGGATTTGGGCACTGATGACTAAGGGGGGTGGATTCTGGTAATATGAGCAGAAAGGGCAGCAAGAAAAACACAATCTGTTGCTACATGGAGCTAGCCATAGAGGCAGCAGGATTTCCGGGGCCTGAGAATAGTGCAAGGTGGTCCAATTTCCTGCAACAGATATCCTCATGTTCTATGACTCAAGTATAATGTATCTTCAGCAATAAAGTGGGGAGTTAGATGTTAGGGTAGAGGAAGATATATGAGGAGAGAGATAAATAATATTAAATATCTTTCAAAATGTCATATGGAAACATCCTACTGTAGATCACACACACACACACACACACACACACACACACACACCCCAAAACACACAATTTGAGGAGAAAAGGGATACCAGGAAGTGAAATGGATATATGTTCCAAGTCCTGGGGATCAAGAAGATAAACTGATTAAAGAGAATTCTGTCATTAAATGAAATAAAGGGAATGGGGCAAGATTCTACCCAACTATGATTCCAACTTGTGAAAAGGAATTAAGAACAGTTTACAGACAGGTGTAGTGAAGCACACCTTTAACCCCCCGCTGCACCCCAAGGCAGAAAAAGGAGATCTCTGATTTGTGGACAGTCTGGTCTACAGATCAGTTTCAGGATAGGTAAGCTTAGAGAGTGAAGGAAACACTTGGAAATGGAAAGCTGGTGACAATGCAGTTGAAGAAGGAGGTCAGATTTCAGCCCAGACTTGACAGCTTTGTTCACATGGTTCTGGTTTTAGAATTGAGATTAGAAGAAAGGGAATATAGAATCTTCCTCTTCTGCTAAGCAAAGTCATGGTGGCCAGGTAGCTTTCTGTGAAGATCCAGGTATAGGAGAAGCCAAGAAAGCTGCTAACAGGGAGTCTAGCCAGTCCAGAGAAAGAAGGTGTTTGCAGTCTACAAATATCAAAGAAGGAGCAGATCTGAATATTTTGACATCATAAATGGAGATGTAGAGATTGGTGTTTGTCCAGCTAGTTTTTGGTCTTACTTTAGTCCAATATTCTAGCACTAGTTTCCTTTTGGAACTGTAATGTACTTCTCTTGCAATTATATGTTCGAAGTATGTGATTTGCCTTTTCATTTTCATTTACAGGGGATTTTAGTTAAGAAATTAGAAGAATCTGAGAAGAGACTTTGAAGTTTGTACTTTCAATCAAGTTTGAGAGACTGTTACAGTCTACGAGGACTTTGAATTGGGAAGACATCTATTTTTGCATTATGATATAGCCCTAAGGAGGGCCAGACAGTGGAATTTGGTAGTTTGAATAAAAGAAAATGGTCCTGTAGGCTCTCTGGCACTATTAGGAGATACAGCTTGTTGGCTCAGTTGTGCATTGTTGAAGAAGTCTGTCATTGGAGGTGATCTTTGAGGTCTCAGCTGCTCAAGCCAGACCAGTGTCCCATGACATCTTCCTGATACCTGAAGATTAAGATGTAAAACTCTCAGCTATGTCCTCAGCAACAATGTCCACTTGCATGTCTCTATACTTTGCACTATGATTGATAATGGACTAAAACCTCTGAGCTGTAACCCAGCACTAATTACACATTGTCCTATATGTGTTGGTATAGTCATGGTGTCTCTTCACAGCAACAGAAACCTTAACTAAACACCACTTTATAAACATTTTCCTCTCAAAGAAATAGATCAGTATACTTTCAGGTACTCATTACAAGACCCTTAGACTCCATTTCAATTTCTCATACCCCCATCTATTCTTTTGTTCAAAATCTTATAGTTCCACCTTTACATAGTGTTCAAATGTGAAACTTTCTTACTATAATATTCAGGATTATTCTGGCTGCAGATAACATATCTTCTCAGGCTGATCATTTAGCTCCTTGTCTAGATTCTGGTGTTGACATTTAAAACCCACCTGACTTTTTGTAGCTATATAATCTTTCTCTAAAATGTTTAATGATGCTTTTAAGTCTTTAAGAACATCCAATTGACTTCCCTTTACACTAAGAATAGTATTATATTTACAACTAGTTTGGTAAACTACATGGCCTAGCCCTTGTATTTGTCTTGACCAAGGCACACAGCCTCATGACACTTATTCAATTTCTATTCTATTCATTACTGTTCCCAGTTTTTGTCGCTCTTTGTCCTTGTGATTATTCCTATAGATTACTGCTTTCTGCTATGTTAAGTGTACCCAAAAGTTCCTTTCTGAAAGTAATGATCCTTATCCATTATATTTTTATATATTACTTCATTCTTCTTAAATCTTGCTAAAAGATAATATTTTTAGCATCTGTCATCTGTTTTGGAGAACCAGTTTAATATTCTGTTAGCTACTTTGATTCCTCAATGTGCATCATAATGTATACTAGTTCTGGTGAGGGTAGGTAACACATAGCAGAGATGCAAGCTAACAAATGTCAACAAAATTTTTTTCTTTAAAATGTATAGAAATTGAAGAATTTGTTATAATGCTTTAAGCTCAACATTCAAGCGTAATAATTTAAGAATAACTTGTTTTAATAATTTCATATATGGAACTCTAGCTTTCCTTCCTCTAAAAGAGAAGAAGGAACTTGCAGATTCTGGTGACACAGACCTGTAATCCTAAGTCCTCATGAAGTTGAGGCAGAAAAATCATGAGTTTAATACTTGTCTTGGCTACCAAGTAAGTTCAAGGCCATTCCAGAAAGCAGACTCCTGTCTTGAAATTAAAATAACTTAAAAAGACATTAGGTGCTTGTGAGGACAGAGAGCTGTGCAACCATGTTAACTGGTCTTGAGCAAGCGTGAGGTCAAGGTATGTCCAAAACCAAAAAATACTCATCTGAGACCACAACAATTAGGACTGCTCTTTCTTTTTTAGGCCTTCATATTCCAGTGCATGTAAACATTAAGAAGCCTACCTCCAGAGTTGGTGCACAGTCCTCTGAACTCCATTGTCTAGCTCTTGTGTCCTGCAGAGCCTTTTAGGAACTGAAGAGTGTTCTGCTTTCCCACTGAAGCCTGTGGAGCTGTAAGAACTACCAGCTTGGAACACTGTCCCACCAATCCCTTGCCAGTGCTGTCCAACTGAAACACAGTCAGCAGAGTCAGGTATCCTGACCTCCATAATAAGGGGCCACCACTATCCACGACCTTTTGCAAAAGTCCTGTTACCATCAAGATCATCATAGTAACACTAGGAACAACCAGATGGGCAAAGGCAGCATAAGAACACAATCAATAAGACCTAGGGCAATGTGGTACCACAAGAGCCCACTAGCCTGCCAGAGCAAACTCGGAAATCCTAATGAAATTGAACCACAAGAAGATGATCTAAAATCCAATCTTAAAAAGATAGTAGAAGCTTTTAAAGAAGAAATAAATAAATCATTTAAAGAAATACAGAAAAATACATTCAAAAAGGTAAAGGCATAAAAAAAGAAGAAAACAAACAAATATAAAAAATACAGCAAAAATACAAATCAAATAGGTGAAGGATATGACTAGAACTATCCAAGACCTGGAAAGGAAAAATGAAGTGATAATGAAAGAGCAAACTAAGGCAAACCCAGAGTTGGGAAAACAAAAGGAAACAGAACAGGGAAACCCCAATGTTAAAAATTTATCCAAAAAGAATACAGGAGATGGAATAAAAGAATTCCCGGCATAAAAAGTACACAAAAAAAAAAAATCAAAAATTCAGTCAAAATATAAAATTTTTCCCCAAAATTTTTAGAAAAAAAAAAAATAAACCCAAAATAAATTTAAAAAAAAAAAAATTTGGGAAAAATTTTTTTTCCAAATAAAGAAAGCAAATTGTCAGAATTTAAAAAATTCTTACAAAAATTTTTAAACTAATAAAACAAACGGAAATTAAAACTTAAGGAAAAAATTTTCAATTAACCAAAAATAAAACAATTTTTTTAATAACCCCAAAATTTAAAAAAATTCCCTAAAATCTTTTCCCCCGGGGAAAAAAAAACCCACCCAATGAAACCCCAATTTAACAAATGAAAAAAAGGAAAAAAATTTTCATTAAAAAAATGAAGGAAAAAACAAAATTTTTTAAAACCAAAAAAAAAAAAAAATCTTTTAATTAATATCCTCAAAATAGTAAAAATCCAAAACCCCGTTAAAATACACCCGAAAAAATAAGTAAAAAATAAATTTACATCTTAATAAAAAAAAAAAAAAAAAAACACAAAACAAAAATAACACCACAACAGAAAAAATAAAATTTAAAAACCCCGGCTTTGTAATTTAAATAAATTCAACAAAAGAAACCAATAACCCCAACAAGAAAAAAGAAAATTTTTCCCAAAATATGGTTAAAAAAAATTAAAAATTAAAAGCCTTTCCCAATTCAAAAAACAAAAAAAAAACCCAAATTTTGGGAAAAAAATAAAAAGCCCCCAGAGGTTAAAATTCATAAAATTAAAATGTTTTAATAATGACTAAAGCTTAAATTAGGAAAAGAAACAAAATGGGCCAAAAAAAAAAAAATGGAAAATGGGGGAAAAAGAAAAGGAAAAAGGGAGGGGAAAATGAAAGAAAGAAAACCCTCAAATTTTAAAGGGGAAAATTAAAAACAACCCAACCCCAATTAGAAAACCCAAAAAACCCAAAAAAAAAATAAAAGGGTTCAAAAAACCAAAGTTTCTTTAGAAAAAAAAGTAAAAAAACCTTAAGGGAAAATTAATAAAAAGAAAGAAATAAAATAGAAAGGGAAAGGGAGAAAAAAGGGGGAATGAAAAAAAAGAACAAATAACTCAATTAAAATTTTAATAAAAAAACCCCGGCGAAAACAAAAAATTATTATTTTTTGGGGTAAAAAACCAAAAAAAAACAAAATTTTCAAAAGTTATAACCCCAAAACCCAAAAATTTTTTTTTTGAAATTCCAAAAATAAAGGGGCAAACCCCTAAGCCCTAAATAATGGCCCTTTTTAAAAAGAATAATCCCCCAAAAAGGGAAAAAACTCCTTTAAAACCCCAAAAAATGAAAAAGGAAATTTAAAAATCAATTTTTGACATAATTTAAAAGTCCCAAAAAACCCCCAAAAAAACGGGGGGAAAATTTTTAAAAAAAATTTTTCTTGTAAAAAAATTCCCAAAAATTAAATTCAAAAAAAAATCCAAAACCCCTAAAAAAAAATTAAAATCAAAAAGGAAACCTCCAAAAAAAGAGCAAACAAAAAACCCCCCCAAGGTTTACCCAAAAAATTTAAAAAAAATAAAAAAAACCCAAAAATTCCCAAATTAAGTTAAAAAAAATTTAAAAAAAAAAAACCCAAAACATTAGTTAAATTCTTTTGAGAAAAAGAAAGCCTGATACTAAAATCCCCAAAAAAGGGAAAACAAACAAAAAAAGAGAATTAAAAAAATTCTTCTTGGGGAAATACCCCCCTTTTATTTTTTGAAAAAAAATTCCCAGAAACACATAAAAAAAAATCATCAACCAATCAAATAGTATCATCCTAGGGATAAGGAGTAGTTCAATATGCAAAAACCATCAAGGTAATACAACATATAAAAACAATCAAAAGAAAAAACCCAATATGATCAATTCATTGGAAGTGGAAAAAGCATTTAAAAAAAAAAAAATCCAACACATTCATGTTAAAAGTCTTAGAGAAATTAGGAACGCAAGGTGCATACCTAACACAATAAAGGCAACATACACTAAGTGAATAGCTAACATCTAATTAAATGGAGAGAAACTTAAACCAATTCAATTAACATCTGGGACAAGGCAAGGCTATCCACTCTCTCCATATCTTTTTCTGATATTACTTGAAGTTCTAGCTAAAGCACTAAAAAAACTAAAGGAGATTAAGGGGATATAAACTGAAAAGGAAGAAGTCAAAGTCTTGTTATTTGTAGATGATATGATAGTATACATAAGTGACCCCTAAATTCTACCAGGGTGTTCCTACTCATATAAGATAATTAACACCTTCAGCAAAGAGGCAGTATACAAAATTAACTCAAAAAATCAATAGTTCCCCTTTATACAAATTATTAGTGGGCTGAGAAAGAAGTTATGCAGACAATTACCCTTCACAATAGCTACAAATAATATAAAATATCTTGGTATAACTCTAAACAAACAAGGGAAATACCTGTATGACAACAACTTCATGTCTGTGAAGAAAGAAACTGAGGAAGATATCAGAAGATGGAAAGATCTCCCATGTTTATGGATTAGTTGAATTAATATAGTGAAAATGGCCATTATACCGAAAGCAATATACAGATTAAATGCATTCCCCATCAAAATTCTAATACAGTTCTTTACATATCTTGAAAGAACAGTTCTCAACTTCATATGGAAAAACAAAAACCCAGGATAGCTAAAACAATCCTGAACAATAAAAGTATTTCTGGAGTTATCACTATCCATAACTTCAAGCTGTACAACAGAACAATAGTAATAAGAACTGCATGGTATTGGAATAGAAACAGACAGGTTGATAAATGGAATTGAACTGAAGATTCTGAATAAACCCACACAGTTATGGATACTTGATTTTTGACAAAGATGTCAAAAACATGCAATGGAAAGGGGAGATCAACAAATTGTGCTGGTCTACCTGGGTGACTGCATGTAAAGCTATGCAAATAGATCCATACCTATCACCCTGTACAAAACCCAAGTATAAATGGATCAAAGACCTCAACATAAACCCAGATACACTAAATCTAATAAAACAAAATATGGATATTAGTCTTAAACTCATTGGAACAGGAAACAACTTCCTGTACAGAATACCAATGGCTCAGGCACTAAGGTGAAAAATTATGAATGGGACCTCATTAAACTGAAAAGCTTCTGTATTTCAAAGGGCATTGTCAATAGGACAAAATGGCACCCTGCATATTGGGAATAGAGCCTTACCAACCCTGTATCTGATAGAGGGCTAATATTCAAAATATTAAAACAACTCAAGAAGTTACACAAACAAACCAAATCACTCAATTAAAAATGGAGTACAGAGATTAACAAAGAATTCTCAACAGAGCAATCTCAAATACCCAAGAAGCACCTAAAGAAATGTTTATCTTCCTTTGTTATCAGGGAAATACAAATCAAAGTGACTCTGAGATTCCACCTTTTACCCATCAGTTTGGCTAAGAGCAAAACCCAAGGGACAACACATGATCCTAGACTTCGATTTTTCAATGCTTCTTTTAAAATGGGTTCTTATATGCTCTACCCTCCCTTCTAGCCCACCACCCATGAGAGGTAGTAGGAAAGGTTAATAGGATACAGGGAAAGTGGACCTGTTTAGAAATTGTTCTTTGGAGCAAATCCCATCTTCATTGTTAGGAAATCATCAGGGGAAGCTTGATCCACTTGAAAACACTTCATGAATATATACCAGAAGTTCAGTTCCTTAGTGTTGGGATAGGAAACATAATTCAGTAGTGGTGGCATGACTTATCAGAGACATCGAGGCCACAGCTGAATCAGCAGGAGTCAGCAGGAGAGACCAGGATCACCAGAGACTCCCGGAGAAGTTCTTTGTCATGCCTCTCTCTCTTTTTTTTTTTTTTTTTTTTAATTTTTTCATAATATGAATATTACTGGAAAAGTTGTTTTATTTCTCTTAAATGAACATATTTAAGAATTTGGCTCATAAGTTGCATGTGTGTTTAAATAGTGATAGTCACAACTCCTTACTTACTAGTTCCAGGATCTTACAATAGGTTGTTTCAAATTCTCTAAGCCTTTAATCTATCCTTTATAGCCTATTTATAAAATAGGAAGAATAAGTTCACAGGATTACTACAAGGAGCATCTGTGATGCAAATCCCACAGGTGTTCAACAATGCTAACATCCCACAGGAAAGGAGGTCTTACACAGAAAACACCAAAGGATCTATCCTGGGAGGGGGCTCCTTGTCAATAACTATGAGCATTTTCCAAGTCCAAATCATGCTTTACATAAAAGTGACATATCAAGACTCTTCTTTGCAAAGACTAATCTAAATTAATTCCCTGTACTGTTTATAGTAGAAGTTCTAAAAGCCATGCCATCACTAGAGGGTGAGTATACCACCTTAATAAACACTGGTCCTTAAAGGTCCCTTATCTGTACAAAGTGAACATGGCTCTAGTTTTCTTTTTTTTTTTTTTTTTTTCCATGAGTAACTGAACAACTGTTTTTTTTGTTTTTTTTTTTGTTTTTTTTTTTTTTTTTTTTTTTTTTTAGAAGACCGTACTCCATATACAGGCTGCATGTTTTGGGTTAGCCCCCACTCCAGATGTTTGAGACCTACATGAAAACCAAGCTGCACATTCACCAACCTTACATCTGATAGAGGGCTAATATCCAAGGTATACAAAGAACTGAAGAAACTAGATTCCAGACCATCAAATAACCCTATTAAAAAATGGGGTAGAGAGTTGAACAAAGAACTCTCAACTGAGGAAATTCGAATGATTGAGAAACATCTAAAGAAGTGCTCAGCATCCCTAGTCATCAGGGAAATGCAAATGAAAACAACACTGAGATTCCACCTCACACTAGTCAGATTGGCTAAGATCCAAAACACAGGTGACAGCAGATGTTGGCGAGGATGTGGAGAAAGAGGAACACTCCTCCATTGTTGGTGGGATTGCAAGCTGGTACAACCACTATGGAAAGCAGTCTGGCGATACCTCAGAAAATTGAACATGGTGTTACCTGAGGACCCAGCTATACCCCTCCTGGGAATATACCCAGAAGATATTTCAACATGCAACAGGGCCACATGCTCCACTATGTTTATAGCGGCCTTATTCATAATAGCCAGAAGCTGGAAAGAACCCAGATGTCCTTCAACAGAAGAATGGATACAGAAAATGTGGTACATTTACACAATGGAGTACTACTCAGCCATTAAAAAAATGAGCTCATGAAATTCTTAGACAAATGGATGGAGCTAGAAAATATCATCCTGAGTGAGATGACCCAATCACAAAAGAACACACATGGTATGCACTCACTGATAAGCGGATATTAGCCCCAAAACACACAATACCTAAGATGCAACGCATAAACCTCATGAAACTCAAGAAGAAGAGGAAGACCAAAGTGAGGGTGCTTTTGTCCTTTTTAGAACGAGTATCAAAAGATTCAACCAGAGCTCCCAGGATCTAAACCTCCAGCCTGAGAACAGACAGGGGCAAGCTGTCCTCTGAGAGGCTCTAACCAGCAGCTGACTCAGACAGATACAGACATCCAGAGCCAAACAGTGGATGGAGCTTGAGGACTCTTAAAGAAGAATAGGTGGAAGGATTGTGGGCCCTAAGGAGATAGGAACTGCACAGGAAGATCAACAGAGTAAACAAACCTGAACCCTTGGAGCTCTCAGAGACTGAATCACCAACCGTGGAGCATACCTAGTCTACACAGATCTGCATCCATGGGCTGAACCTAGGTCATGCCTCTCTCAATGAAGCAAAGATCAGTGAAGACAGGAGAGCAAGCTAGCTATGCAAGTAAGCTAAGCCTCAGTCACTGTCAGTTGGGTCCTATTTATACTCCCTCCAAACCTCACATGTCCTCCATGGGTTTTTGCCTCACTATGTGTCTTGTCTCAGCATGTGAATCTGTCTGAGCAAAAATTCATGTGAGTCTGTATCTGCTGACATCACTCTGCCAAGCAGCCAGAGTCTGAGGAAGTGGCAAAAAGTCACCAGAGCACTACCAGAATTTTTTTTTTTTTTGGTGTGTTTTTCTCTATGGAGTCAGAACAAACAGAGCTCAGCTATCTATTGTAAGGTGAATCAATATATGAGTAGATTTAGTGAAGAATCCTTCATCATGTGTCCTTTCACATACTTGCTTTAGCAAAACATCCTTTCACCTGTTTCCTCTTCAGGAAAACACTCCTTCATGTGTCTGCCCCTTTAAAACACCATCTGACACAAGTGACTTTCCAAAGAACCTTAAGTTTCCACTTCACAGGATGGTGAGGTTGTGGAGCATGGAGAATACTCTTCCACTTTTGGTGAGAGTACAAACTTGTACAACCACTCTGGAAATCAATTTGGCAGTTTCTTAAAAAATTGGGACTAGTTCTACCTCAAGACCTAGTTATACCACTCCTGGGCATACACCCCAATGATGCTTTACTATCTGACAGAAACACTTACTCAACTATGTTCATAGCAGCTTTATTAATAGCCAGAAACTATAAATAATTTCGATATCCTTCAACTGTAAAATGGATAAAGAAAATGTGGTTCATGTACACAATGGAATACTATTCAGCCATTAAAAACAATGACATCATAAATTTCACATGCAAATGGATGAAACTAGAAAATACAATCCTGAGTGAGGTAACCCAGACCCAAAATAACATGCAAGGTATGAAGTTACTGATAAGTGGATATTAGCCATAAAGTATAGGAAAACCATGTTATAGTCCATTGGCTTAAAAATCAATATAATGAGTGTTCAAGGGAGGATAGTTGAATCTTTATTAGAAGGGCAAAAACAAAATAAATATCAAAGGAGGATGAAAGAAGGGAACTTGGTAGGAGAGGGGATGGAGGGGAGTGTGTACTACCAGAAAGCATTCATTAACCCTAGAAGATCAATCAGATGCTGATCTGATGCAGTCACACTAGGGTCTTTATTCACAAGCTTGAGCTTGGACTTAACTCACCGTTGACACACAGGTCAGTTTCAGTGGAGGAATAACTTTGAACACTGATCCATCAGACAAGGTTTGAGGGGTGAGTATTTCTAGTGTGGCAAGCATCTAATTGGGGGGCTTACTGTGGCTAGTCCTGGGGGCCAAACCATAAACTTACGTCGCTTTTCTTTTGGATTACTGATTGTTAAGCAGGAGTAGGCTTGTAACCTGGAGGTGCAGATTTGCTGGGGAATAATCTGGAAACTGGTGCTAGATACATGTTTTGTTGTGGGGTGGGTAACCTGGCAACTAGGTTAGATACAGGTTTTGCTGGGGTATAGCCTAGAAACTGGTGTTAGGTATTGCCCTGTTGAGTTCAACTTCAGGTTTTCTAAGATGGAGTTTTGCATCCAAAGAAGTAAGTTGGTTTCTCAGAAGCAAGGTGTACATAGAACAGGTTGAGAGAAGGGAAATCAATGGGGGTGGGATGGGGGGGGGGGGTGGCAATCTCTAGGAAGTTCCAGAGACCTGGATAGTGAGAGGCCTAAGGGGGTCTATGCAGACAATTCTAGCTGAGATCCTAGCACTTGGAGGATAGGGAATCTGAACTGGCCACTTCCTGTAGCCAGGGAGAATCCCAGTAGGGAAATAACTAAAACACCCACAAACCCTTGGAATCAAAATGTTTTCCCTGCCAACAAGATGTGCAAGAAAAAGGCAAAAAATGAGGAGGGGCAACCAGTAAACTGCCCAAATTGAGACCCACCCCATGGGCAAGAACCAACCCCCTACCAACTAATCGTAGGTTATTTGCTTGCAGACAAGACCAACCATAACGCCCCTTGAGAGCTGACCTAGACCCAATGGAAGCGATATGAGACCCACAGCAAACATTGGTGGAGCTCGGGAAGGTCTCATGGAAAATTTAAAGAGAAAAGTGTGGGACCTGAAGAGAATAGGGCTCTACAGAAGAAAAACAGATCAACTAACCGGACACTTGGGGGCCTCAGAGACTGATCACAAACTAAAAATGACTTGGACTTGCCCTTTGCCCGGGGCCCCTATGTAGCAGATGGCGCTTAGTCCACAACAACGGATTCGGGCTCTCCTTGAATCTTTTGGGCCTGAACCTGCCTGCAGATCCAATTTTCTAAAATGGACTGCTTGTCTGGCCTCAGTATAAAGAATGCCTAGTCCTGAAGGAACCTGATGTTCGGGGGTGGTGGGGGTAGCAAAAGGGTTTGGGGTACCTAGAGGAGGCTCCCTTTTCTCAAAGGAGAAGGGGATGGAGTTCCGTGTGAAGGAGACTTGGAGGAACAGGAGCTAATATTGGGATTTAAAGTGAATAAACAAACAACAACACAAATTACATCAGCCTATCAAGTAAAAAAAAATAATCCCCACCTACACAACACTTGATATAGTCATATAAGCCGGTTGGCCAAAATACATGCCCTATAATCACATGTCCAGCAAACCCACAGTTCCCTCTCATGCAAATGAAGCATTCTAAATCCCAGCAAATGATATGCACTCACCGAAAACCCCTTCCCCTCTCCCCAAGGTATACATAGGCCTTGTTCAACCCCAGTAAAGACAACTTTTTTCGTTGAAAACCTTCTCAAGAGGGTCTTCCCCGCTTCATACAAGAGAAACCTTCCTTAACCCCCAAAGCTCCTAACCCCTTCCTAGCAGTCCCCGATACCATACCAGGTATCCCAGTGATACGCAAAAGAAAAGCAGATGAGGAAAGAATTTGGTATGGGCCAATGCGAGCGCATCGTCATACCAAGGCTTCTAATGTTTTCTATAACATCAAATTTATTCAATTTAAAAATAAAATGTCAGGGCTTTTATTTATTTTGCTTATTTCTAAGTCCATGATTTGCTTAAAATAACTCATCATATACTGTTGGGATAAAATCATAGCAGCATATGGCCTTATGCTCTGACTCTATCTCTGTCTCTCGGCCTCTCTTCCTCTCCTTCCCACCTTTTTTTCCTCTATCCCTCCCTTCCTCCTTCTCTCCCTTCTTTCCTATCACTCTGTTTCTGTCCCCAAATCATCAATTGATCCTTTTATACGCCACGTTTTCAATAAAGAAAAAGCAATTAGAAAATTTTGTAAAATTTATTTTTTTTTTTTTGATTTTTTTTTTTGTTTTTTTTTTTTTTTTTTTTTGCAATTTTTTTTTTTTTTTCAGCAAATCAAAAAATTTAAAAAAAGCTTCAAACAGAATAAAATGAAAAGAAACAAGCAAAAATACCAAGTGTCAGATATACAAGAATTCTATAGACCCTTTTCAAACAAGCAATACTTTTTGAGTTATGTTTAAAAAAATTCAAACCACAATAAGCCCCTTTCACAAAGCAAATAATATTGAAATAGTGAAATCAAGTATAAACCCAACAAAAATTAAAATTTTTTAAAGCCAGATCCCTCTTCCTTTTTAAAGCTTAATCACTCCAGACATTTTTAAAAAATTAAAAAATTTTAAAAGGGGTTTTAAAACACATGGTTTTTGTCCTAATGGCAGGGGTCTGCTACTTCTCTCACCCTTACAATGAAGTTTTTGGACATAAAAAGGTTTTTTTTTTTTCTTCCTTGGGGTTTTTTAACTTTTAAACATTTGAAGTTTCTGGCTTTTACTGTGGTTTTTAATTACTTTAAAATCCTGCGTTTGCAAAAAAAGGTAAACACAGTCAGGCTCCATTTAATTCTCAAAATTGCATTTTTCAAAAGTGAATTATCCCAATCTTAAATTTTAAATTTAATAAACAAAATGGTTCGTTATAAAGGTTTTTGTTTCCCTCTAAAAAGAAAAATATAACTCTTTAAAATTGTTTTCCTACACCTAAAAAAAAAAAATCAAAAAAAGGTTATGTTTTTTTCCCTGAAAAAAAAGAAAAAATTTTGTGGCAAAATTTTTAAAAACCACCCCTTTCCTCCTTTTAATGCCTTTCTCCCTTTCTCCTTCCATTAGAAACAATTCCTGCTTCCCAACCCAGAAAATTTCACAAAGTTGTTAAAAAAATTTTCCAGGGAAAACACAGGATCCTAAAAGTAGCTTTCTCAAATAAAAAAATTATAAACCTTATATTTAAAAACTCAATCCAAAAAAAATTTGGGAGCAAAAGGCTTCATGGCAATGGGTTAAATACATTTTTTTAAAACTAAAGAGCCCATTGATTAAAAAAATTTGACTTTTTCTAAATTTTAAAAGAGCAATTTTTTATCGGACCAGGAAGCAGGCCCCTGTAAATAATTGGACCAAAGTCTTTTAATCACGTCATCTGATCCCCTCAACTTAAATTTTTATTCAACTTCCTTTTTGCCAAGTTTTCCCCAAAATTAAAACACACACAAAAACTTTTAAAAAGGGAAGAGGAATACAAATTTTTTTTTTTGTAAATTAAAGAACCAAATAAAGGGGGTTATTTCATATTTTGAACTGAAGGAAAGTTTGCTCTTTCGCGGGGGCCTGGCCCCCCAAAAAAAAGCAAAAGCAGGGGGGTCCTCTGTCACTGATCAATTTTTTAAATCCCCCCTCCCCTTCCTGAAATTTACCCTTTCCCCTTCATGGCCAATTATTTTCCCCCTTTCCTTTTGTTTTCTGGTTTAAAAAAATAAAGGAAAAAAATTTTTTTTTGGGGTCTTTTCTTGGGCCTGTTTTTCTTATTTCCTGAATACATGCCTCCCCCCCCTTGCTTGCCCTTCTTTCCCTTCCCTTTTTTCTCCCCCCATCTGCTCTCATTTCTTCCCTTATTTTCTTTCCCTTTTCCCCCCTCCCCCCCTCTCCCTCTCTCCCCATCCCCTTCCCCCTTTTTCCCCTCCCTCCATTTCCCCTCCTCCTTTTCCCTCCCTCTCTCTCTTTCTCTGTCCTTCTCTTTTTCTCTTTTCTCTCCTTTTCCTCTCTCTCCCTCTCTTCTCTCTCTCTGTCCCTCTCTTCGTTGTGTTGTGTGTGTGTTTGTGTTGTGTTTTAAGCTGATAATACCTAGACCATAGAAGGACATTGGAAGTGTTTTGTTCTCTTCAGAAAACCCTTACGTCTTTTGAAAGGTCCCCCACTAAACCTTAAGCTAGATCGCCCCCACCATCTTTTGATTTCAAACACCAAATTTTTCCGTGTTTTACCTATAGCGTAATTTGAACGCAAGTCTCATGTTTTCCAAATAACTTTTTTGTTGCTATCTTTTTAGTTCCATTTTGCTTTTAAAAAAACAACTTTAAAAAAACCCATACAGTGTGGGGGTTTATGTGGGGAAGTTTTTAGATTAGTTTAGATTTATACAGTGCCTTATATTAAAAAATTCCTTTTTAAATGTTTCTTAAGATTTTCTTATATTCCCTATGTATCTTATATGGCTATTGTCAATCTATCATTGTAAATATTTTAAATTTGAGCTTTAAAATCACTGCCAGTGGTTTAGCTCTTTTTACTTTGACCCGTTCATGCACACTACCATTGAATAAAATTTGATTTGGGGCAACGGGCTTAAATTTGGGGAAGATTACCCCGGTTTTCAGCTTCACAGATCCATACTTGATGCTAGTTCCCTTTTTCCCCACATTTGACCAAAGCTCTTATCCATTTGAAAAAAAAATTTAAATTTTTTAGATAATTGTTTATTTCCTTCTTAAGTGCATTAATTTTATCCTTTTTGAAAAAAAATTTTTTTCTCCTTAAAAATTCCATTTTTAAATATTGGATCGGTTGGGCTATATAATTTTTATATCTCTTTTGGTTATTCTTTGGCTCTTCTTTTTGAAAATTTAAATAATTTTTAAAATTTACCTTGTAATGCTTCCAAGAAAATATAACTTGTTCAAAACCCTTTTTAAATTTTTTTAAGAAACCCTTTGTTCTGAACCTTTATTCCCTTTGGATTTTTAGTGTTGTTTAAAACTTTTGATGATTTTTGTCCTTTTGACAAAGTTAAATCACCCTTTTTTAAAGGAAATTTTTTCTCCCCTAAAAATAAATTCCTTTTATGTTACTTCTTACTGTGTCGCTAAAGGGCCTGGTTAAAATTGGGGGGAAACCCCTTTTCATGATGCATGGGAAAAAAAGCAACCAAAAATGTAAAACTTTTTAAAACTTAAACATGCTCATGTTTAATGAACACACATATGTAGGAAAACCAAATTTTTTTAAATAAAAATTCAAAAAGGGGTTTTTTTGGGGTTTAGGAATTTTTTTACAGTAAAAAAAAATAAGAATTTAATTTAAAAAAAAAAAATTAAAAAAAATTAAAAAATAAAGAAAAAAATTTTAAAATTTAAATTTTTTCAAAAAAAAAAAAAAAATGAAATTTTGAAAAAATTTTTAAAGATAATTTTCTTACTTAGGGGGCCCAAAGGATTTTTTTTTTGGTAAAAGATTTGGTTTAAATTTGTTTGGGGAAAAATTCTAGGGTATAAATTTTTAAAAAAAAAACCAAAATGTTTTTAAACCCAACTTTAAAATAAAGGGTTTTTAAAAAAAAAAAACTTTTTTTTTAAAGGGCAATTTAAAATACATTAATTTCTGGGAAAAATTTAAAAAGTAGAGGGACCTTTATTAAAAAAGGCCCCGAAAAAGGGAAAACCTTAAATTCCCCCAAGGACCCCCCCACAACCCGGTGGCCCCCTTTTTTAAAAAAATTAGGGAAAAATTTTTTAAAATAATTGGAAAACCCCTTATTTCCCCAATGTTTATAAATTCCTTTAAAAAATTTTTTTTTCCAATTTTTTTTCCCCCAATGACTTATTTCCCGAAAGGTTGTTGCCCTTCTTCTCAACTTCTTTTTCTCTACAAAGGGCTTTCTTTTTGCCCTTTTCCCCTTTTTTGTTTTTTCTACCTTTTAAACCCCCTGCCCCCTGAATTTTTTTCTTTTAAAAAAACCTTTTTTTTTTGGGCCCTTTAAATTTCAAATTTTTTTTTAAAATCTTTTTTTTTTTGGGGGGTTTTTTTTTTTTGGGGAAAAATTTTAAAAATTTTTTTTAAAAGTTTATTTTTGGGGGGGGGGAAAAAAATTTCCTTTTTTTTGAAAAATTTTTTTTTTTTTACCCCAATTTTTTACTTTTAGGGCACGCTTTTTTTTTTCTTTTTCCCCCAAAAAATTTAAAGTGGAAAAAGGGATTTTTCGAAAATTTGGCCTTTTTTTTTGGAAAGGTTTGACCCCAAGGTGTATTTCGGTTTTCTTTTCTTTGTTATAAGTTAAAAATGCCTTTTTTAAAAAAAAACCTCTTAAAAAGGGCCCCCGGGGGAAAATTTCCCTTAATCCCCCCTCCGTGGTTTTTGTTTTTCCGAGGTTTTTTTCCCCCCGGGGGGTAAAATTTAAATTTAAAAAAGGTTATTCCTCCCAAAAATGACCCAGTTGAGTATTTTTAATCCCCGGGTGAAGCTCTATTTCACCGGGGCCCCCAAGGGGAACCCTTCTAAAAAAATTGTTTTTTTGTTTTGAATTTCTAGTGGGAGTATAATTTTTAAAAAATTCCCCCAGCATGTTAAAACCCATCCCCCCCAAATTGGGCCGTTTAAATTTTTTGGTTTTGGTTGTTTTTTTAAAAAATATTTATAGTAGAAAAACTTTGAAAGGGCCAAATTTATAAAAATTAATTTAAAAAAGGTTAATTTAGCCGAAAATTTGTGCAGTAAATTCACAGAAAAAAAGAACTTAAAAATTTTATAGAAAAAACCTTTTTTGGAAAAAAATTTGTAATTT
>JAJTUV010003950.1:0-32393 GCA_021653895.1 Mastomys natalensis | reverse complement strand
TTTGCACATGTACTACTCCAACTCGGAACAAAAATTTCATCCCAGTGGCTGAGTACAGTAAAAAAAAAATGAAAAAAAAATTATCATCACCCCACCACTAGCAGTAGAACAACACCAAATCCTGAGGAAAGTGGACATGGTTGCTTGGATTCTCTTGTGCCATCACTCACATATTCATTGTACTTCATGGATTTCCTTCATTTGCTCCAAAAAAAAATATTTTCTAAGTACATATAATAACAACCATCTAGATTGCAATAGACATATTGAAAATGTGACAAAGAAAGCAAACATGAATGCCATCCTTGATGGGCTCAGACTCAGGAGAAGAAAACAGCTATAGTGTCATCTTAAAACTCTAACTTATAACAACTCTTCAAAATATGAATGGTTTCCATAAAAAATAAACTGAGAATTGCAAAACTTTGTGTTACTTCTTGGAAGAGTAATCTTTGGGCAAGAAAATTCAAACCATAGTTACTTAGGCCCCACCTTTCCCGTAAGAAAATGAGATGATTCTCTGAGGAAAACAGTTTTAAAGGTAGAAAAAAATAGTATCTCAGAAAAGAAGATAACAACAGATGCTTATATGTCAAAGCGATGCAGTTTGTTTTGATCCAATTCAAGGTCACATGGTGAAACATGATGTAAACAACAGTTTTTTTTTTTTTTTTACCTTGATATTTTTAATAGAATATTTTCCACAGGGGTGGTCATTGGCCACATCACTTTTTTATTGGATATTTTTATTTACATTTCAGATGTGATCTCCTTTCACCATTTCTCTCCCACTCAGGAACCCCCTATACCATCCCCCCTGCTCCTGCTTCTATGAGGATGTGCCCCACCCACTCACCTACTCCCACCTCCCATCCAGGAATTCCCCCATACTGGGCCATCCACCCTTCACTAAACCAAGGACTTCCTCTCCCACCTATGCCCAACAATGCCATTCTCCCCTACATATACAGCTGGAGCCATGGGTCTCTCCCTATGTGCTCCCAGGCTGGTGGTTTAGACCCTGGGAGCTCTGGTTGGCTGGTATTGTTGCTCTCCAGATGGGGTTGCAAACTCTTTCAGCTCCTTCAGTCTTCTCTCTCATTCCTCCATTGGGAACCCCATGATCAGTTCAATGGTTAGCTGTGAGCATCCACCTCTGTATATTTCAGGCTCTGGCAGACCTCTAAGGAGACAGCTATATCAGGCTCCTGTCAGCATGCACTTCCTGGCATCCACATCAGCGTCTACCTTTGGTGACTGCACATGGGATGGGTACCCAGGTGGGACCGTCTCCAGACAACTGCTCCTTTAGTTTCTGTCCCACGCTGTGTCTCCATATTTGCTCCCATGAGTATTTTGTTACTCCTTCTAAGAAGGACTGAAGCACCCACACTTTGGTTGTCCTTCTTCATGAGCTTCATGTGGTCTGTGAGTTATATCCAATTATCAGTGAGTGCATACCATGTGTGTTCTCTTGTGATTGGGTTTCCTCACTCAGGATGATATTTTCTAGTTCCATCCATAACCATCCAGGATCTAAAAATGGAAGTAGAAACAATAAAGAAATCTCAAAGAGAGACTACCCTGGAGATAGAAAACCTAGGAAAGAGATCAGGAGTCATAGACACAAGCATCACCAACAGAATACAAGAGATAGAAGAGAGAATCTCATGTGCAGAAGATATCATGGAAAATATTGACACAACTGTGAAAGAAAATGCAAAATGCAAAAAGCTCCTAACCCAAAACATCCAGGAAATCCAGGGCATAATGAGAAGACCAAACCTAAGGATAATAGGTATAGATGAGAGTGAAGATTCCTAACTTAACAGGTCAGTAAATATCTTCAACAAAATTATAGAGGAAAACTTCCCTAACCTAAAGAAATAGATGCTCATGAACATAAAGAAGCCTACAGAACTCCAAATAGACTAGACCAGAAAAGAAATTCCTCCCATCACATAATAATCAAAACATCAAATGCACAAAACAAAGAAAAAAAAACATTAAAAACAGTAAGGGAAAAAGATAAAGTAACATATAAAGGCAGACCTATAAGAATTGCACCAGACTTCTCACCAGAGATTATAAAAGCCAGAAGATCCTGGACTGATATCATACAGACCCTAAGAGAACACAAATGCCAGCCCAGAATACTTTACCTGGCCACATCACTATTATCACCCAGACGTTTGGAGGTATTGAGTGTAAAATCTCAGATAAGTTTAGTTGCCTCTTTTCCCTTTAGTCATGGTATGTACCATTAACAGTATCCATAAACTTGGTGAGCTTATACCTCTAATTACAAAAGATCTTGGGAGGGAAGAAACAATCAATTCCTTCTGGGAAATCAAATCACACACCTTGAATATGTGGACTGTACATGTGCACTATACATTCATAGTCAAATAAGGACATTATATTCAAGGATGTAATATGACAGAGTTCAATTCTGTGACACTCTAATTCAACAAGCTTATATTTGGCTTTTTGTAGTTATAAAAACTCATTTAGTTTGTCAGGACACTGTTGTGTAAATTCATGGCAGTGGAATTTCATTTTCCTGATAAGTGCTATAAATGTACATTATATAAGGTTGCTTCTCCTCTGCTATTTTTGACAGAGCATAGTAAATTCACATAATTTTATTTCTTACTTTCTTTAAGTGTTCTTATTTCTTGACAGTCCTTATGTAACTGTGGAACTTTTGAGCAGGAAGTTATTTTTTATGTATAATATTTATTAGAATGTAGTCTGAGAGCACTTATTATATATGTTCTATAATTATGATAGAGACTCTGGCAGCATAGTCCATTCTTACTGGATCTTTGTGGGACAGAATACAAAGACTTATATTTCAAAAAGTGATTTAACGTATCTCAAGATTTTTAAATTGCTAGTTTTGCCAATAGTCTAATTCCATCATTTCCTAAATAAATTTTCAGTTCAAACATAGGAATGGATTTTTTTTCAGAATTACAAAAGATCATTGACTTCTCAAGCTTCTGAGATATCAGGCCATGGTTTTTTGTAGTATAGTAATGGAGGAAGAATTGTCGTGATATTCTCTCAAGGCACAAACACTTGTGGCTTACTAATATGCTTGTTTACTGTATGCTTATGACAATAGTGTCTCATTCCAGAGATCTATTTAAGTGTGGCTGTTGCCTCAATGTGGAATATGCATATACAGAAAACATTAAGAAAAACAAAACCCCTGAGTACGTAATATGGTCTCAATTCAGGCTATAAATTCATTTCAAATGTCTGTGAACTAAAAATGGTTTTATAGAACATGAGGAGAAACAAACTACATTGAGTTCACTAGTGGATTGAAACTCTGGCCTGTTGTATGTCCTCACCCTTAATGTTATGGCAACTGTGAGCTTTATTCTACTCAGTTTCCATATGTTTAGTGAAAATGAAAGCATTCTAGACACTGCTCATAGGAACAGTTATAGAGAAGTCAGTGTTAAATTGCCTTGAAAATACAAATGATTTTTAATTCTATTCTGTCATACCTCAAGTAGTACTTGTCATTTGAGGAGATATATCACTTTGCACCTCTCAATACTTTCCTTATTCTCTATTGAGACTCTAAGAGAGACAGGGCCAAATTGTTGAAAACTCTTTAAATGAATTTGCCTGTGAACAAATGAGAATTTCAGGTACTGAAAAATTAAAATGTTTTAAATGCCAACTTATGGTGTATATTTTCAGGAAAAAATATTTTATAGGTAATTGTTTGTCTCTGGTGAACAATGATTCTCTGTCAGGTGGCCTCGTTTTCTCCTAAAATGAGGATGATTTTGCATCTGGGAACTGTGTGCCTTTCTCTGTTGGAACTGCCAGTTCTTGTAGTCCTGCCCATGTGTCCTACATCTTATCTGACCTGATACAATGCTCTTATAGAGCCAGAAAGTCTTTGAGGATTTTGAAGCTTCATTTTATAGTTTTGCCATGGAATTCTTGCCATTTGAATCCTTATATTTTACTCCTAATAGTGTTTCTGGTACACGTCAGTTTGAGAGATGAAGAAGAAAAATATTCCACATCATATAAAATCTTTCTGGCATATGTTAATGACTCATCTGAAAGTTGAGACAGGGCGTTGGTAGCCTTTATTCCTATATTAATAGTGGCTAAATAGCATGAAGGTATTTCAGATTTGTAACCAAAGTTTTAATATTAGTTTACTTTAACAGACAAGTTCAGAGATATAAGTAAAATCAAAGATTACATGGTTACTATGTTTATCTATTTAATGGAAGCATTTGAAGAATATTTATCCTTGACATTGTCCCATGTAGTTCACTGAATTGTGTACAAGGAAATACAAATGTATGCATTTAAGGTGAGATTTTTTAAAAAGGTTCTCATTTCTTAAACTCCTCAATTACATTCTCAGTCAGGCATGTCAATTCAGTTAAATGATTAAAAGATAAGATCCATATGTAGACTTTGGACCTAAATTCCTAAACATGGAAATTGCCATTAAGACAAATAAATATGTCTGTTCTCAAGTGTATTGTGATGTGAAATGTGAGTTGGAAATTGATGAACGTAGATCCCAGCCCTTTCTACATGGTGCCTTGAGTCAAGATGCTCTTGGGTCTTGCTTCTGTGACTATGTACCTGGATTCCTTAGAGACCAATGTGAACTCAACTTTGATGATGTCAACTTTGAGGAGTCAGCCATGTTTCCATGGAGGTCTGTGTGTGGATGGAGGGAACAACAACCACTGTGTCTGCATGGGGAGTAGATTCACAGGGACATACTGTGAGACTCTGATGTCTCATTGTTGGGTCAACGCCCTGTCACAAGGTTACAATATGTGAAGATACTGTTGACAGATATATTTGTCACTGATGGCCTGAATGCACAAGTGCCCTGTGTGAGACAGACATAAATGAATACTGTAGCAACCCCTGTCAATTGTGGAGGTGCAGTGCTGAGCTATTTGCAGAGGATCAATAAAGATACATTGCTGGCCTACTTTCCTCTTTCAACTACCTAGGAGCCTCAGGCTATATTTGAATCTGTCAGTCTGGATTCACAGACGAGAGCCTAGCATAACTGTCCTCTAAGAAGCACCAGCCTGATGCTGACCAAATATACTGAGACCCACAGCCAAACATTAGAAAGCTCTTGGGAAGTCTTATGGAAGACTTGGGGGAAGGATGGAGGAACCCAGAGGGGAAAAGGACTCCACAATAAGACCAACAAAGTCAACTAACCTGTACCTTTTGGAGTTCACAGAGACTGAGCCACAAACCAAAGAGCATACAAGGACTTGACCTAGTTCCCTTGGACATATGTAGCAGATGTGTAGCTTTGTCTTCATGTGGGTCCCCCAACAACCAGAGTGGGTGTTTACCCTGACTCTGTTGGCTGCCTGTGGATCCTGTTTCCCTAACTGGTCTGACTTCTCTGGTCTTAGTGGGAGAGGATGTGTCTAGTGCTGCAGTAACTTGGTGCACCAGGTTGGGTTGGTACAGGAGATGCCCCCCCTTCTCAGAGGTAAAAGTGTAGGGTGGGGAGAGGGTCTGTGTGATGTAGGTCTGGAGAGAAAGAAGAAGCCGAGATCTGGATGTAAAGTGAATAAATAAATAAATAAATAAATAAATGAATAAATAAATGAAAAATGTAAATAAGAACTGAAGAAAAAGAAATATATTGGCTTCTATTTTGAAAAATAATTGTAAAATGCAAACTCTATAATCAACACTAGCACTATGTTGAAATTTAATTTGCTTCCAAATATGATGCTCATTACTCTCTTTTGTTAACTTTCTCTAAATTAAAATGTCACATGAGATCAGGTATTGGGGAGCTCGGGGAAGGACTGAAGCCCTGAGGACCAGGAGAAAGAATGGAAACAGGCAACCTCAGGAAGTAGGTATTAGAGGACCCTCTAGAGTGTACCAGAGACCTGGTAGGTAAGAGACTCTAAGGACTCAAAGGGAGGGACCCTAGATGAAATTCCCTACAGTAGAGAGAGGGAACTTGTAGAGCCCACCTCCAGCAGAAAAATGTCAGTAGAGGGTAAGACTTTGTCTTATGAGATATTTAGATTCGCTGTATAATAAAAAGTTTACTTATCTAAGTCTAAGTTACTATGCTACTGTAGCTGACCTGCCTTCTGTGATCCTCTGAGGCAAGAAACTGCAGTCACTGGCACTTAGCACCGCATCCTAAAACAGCAAGAGATAAAGTAAAAGATTAATTGCTAGAGCCTTTTCCCTTTTGTCCACATGCCTCTTGATTGTTGGGCTAGGGGGAAGTTTGGAGCAATAAACTTCTATTGAACAAGGAAAAGAGAATAACACTTACAGAAGGAAAAAATTTTACTAAGCAAATATGCATATAAATTCATATACAGATTCACACGTACATATTTATACACTTCTCTTCAAACTGATTGGGGCCGTCTTGCATGCATTCTCTCAATTACATACTTACACACATAGACATTCATAATTCTCACAATTACATACTTACAGACACATCCATACTTACATATGCATATGGAGCAAAAGACCAAGTACCTGTGCAGAAAGAACTCAGTTATTCAGGATGAAAAGCTCCAATCTTTATTACATAGAGAAAGAAAAAGCTTCTACCCTTTTAATGCTAAATGAATTAAAACCACGATTGTAAGAAAGAAGCTCTGTTCCTTTTAATAAGACTAAGCCTGCCTTGTTATTAAGAAAGGACCTGTTCTATCCCATGCTAAGGAGAAGCCCACCTGCTCCTTCTGCTCTCTGCAGCTTTTTCTTTTTTCCTCTTTCTCTCTGCGTTCTGCACATTGCTCTGTTAGTTTTTTATGTTGCTTATAGTTTTTAAGTTATTCCACTGTGTATTCTCCTTCTAATCTTGCTCTCTTCTCCTGCTCTAAGTCACAACAATGTTCTTACTCTCAACACCTTTTCTCCCAAAGCTATGCCTATACTTCTAAGTTCTTCTTGAGTTCAGTTCTGCCTAAAAAGTGTTCTGTCTAAAAACTTCTCCTCAGCTCAGTTCCCTCTTACAGCTCAATTCTCAGCTTAGTTCTAACTGTTCTCTTTGTCCTCAGCACTTAAACATCTTTCAGAATACATGATCACATGTTACATAGTTCATCACAAGTTCACACACAAAATCAAATTGTAAATTGAAATAGAAGATTACAACAGAGAATGTTTACATGCATATCCATTAGGAGTAATTATCTGGCTATACATCCATCACCTGTCTAGCTCCACAGGTTCATTATAAGTTGAAAACCATAACTAAGTTATTAATGAGGTTCTGTATAGATAAACCCAGTAAATATTTTGTCTTCTGTCCTATCACCTATAATAAGTCATTACTTCCCTTTTTAAGACCTTTCGTTAATTGTTTTGCAACCTCTTGGAATGTGCTCTGAGTAGGAGAAAGTCTGGTTACTTTCTAAGAGCAATTAACTGTTGACACTTGGGAGACTGGCAGAGTTCTCACTGCAGTTTTGACTATCAGAAAAGGATCTAAAAGCAGTCCCACTATAAAAGAGCTTAATAATCACAGATATAATTTTAGGAATTCGTATAGGATCACCATTAAGACTTAAGAAGTCATCTATTTGTCTACATAACATCACTACAAGCCAGTACATCTTCATGGATCTGCAGAGATATGCTCCAAATTGGTGTGCTATTACTTAGTGATTGTTATATAAGTTTAATAATAACAGGAAAAGCATATTAATAGCAGGAATATTTCCTAAAATGAATTCCTTACAGCCTTGCTAAATAAGTATGAATCTGTCACGGATTATATAATAATCCGAAGTAGGCCATCTCAGGAAAATTACCTGCTAGTTATTAGCTTGTCCCATTATGGCTCTTGGCATTGATATATATTAGTTTAATACTACAACCTTTTACAGAGGAGTTTAGGGCATGCAATATGTCTTAGCAGTCACATGAAATACATACATATAAAGGTTATTTTTATTTAAAATAATGTAGGGGTTGTAGAAATGGCTCAACAGTTAAGAGCACTTGCTGTTCTTGAAATAGACCTAGACTCAGTTCCTAGCACCCACATGGAGTCTAAGAACTCTCTCTTAACTTCAGTTCCAGCATGTGTGTGGTGCAGACATACAAAACAAAATTGATGCAAACAAAATATACAGACACAAAAAATAAAAATAGGTAAATCTTAAAAAGGATGAAACAAAACTAGGCAGTCCCTTCTTATTGGTCACACTCTTATCCCCACATTCTCTACCCAATACAGTAGTAACCAAAGTCAGTCTGATAACCTGGAAACCAGATCCTGTCCTTTCTCTGTTAAAAACTATCCCAACGGCAATCCATGTCAAATTTGTAGTCATAATTTCTAAGAACCTACATGATCCCATCTCTCTTCTTTCACTCCAAGTACATTCTCCATTATTCTTACAGCATTCTAGCATAGCTTCATTCTCTCTCTTCTGTGTTGTCCCTTAAAGATACAGAGACTAGGTATTGGAGAGATAACTGAGAGTTTAAGGGCATGTTTTCTATTATTAAACTATATTTTGTTATATTTTTAATATCCCTTAGAAGCTTGTTTGTTTTGTAATGAGAGTCAGAAAGGGAAGAGAGGCAAAGAAGAGCTGGGAGGAGTAGAGGAAGTGGTAACAAATCAGGATATATTATGTGAGAAAAATATATTTCCAATATTGATAAGTAAAAAAAATAAAAAAGAAAACTTGTCACACTGCAAACAAGAGAAAAAAATGGAATTGCTGATATGTTCAGAAGACACTGGCTAGGCCTTAGCAAAAGCAAACATGAGAAACTAGTGAATAAATATAAAGACATTGACATGGAGTGATGCCTTTCCTCTAAGCCAATGTTTATTCTGTTTTCTCTATGTTTGGTTGGTTCTTGGAAAGTTCTAAAATAGTTCAATAGACTTGAAACAATTTAATAAGAGCTATGTAATTGGAGCTATGTTGATGTTACATTGGGGCAACTAACAGAAAGCAAAACAATTTTCAGTTTGAGGTGGTTTTAGTGAGCCATAATTTATATCCAGCAAATTTGACCCACTTGGAATATTAAATCTTGTGAGTTGCAAGACATGTACAGTACACGTTTAGAACATTTTCAGGGCATCAAAAAATTCCTTCATGTCACTTTGTAGGAATCCTTTCTTCCTACCCCAAGTTCTTGGCAGCCAGCAGTTGGCCTATATTTAGTCTGAATTTTTATGAGTTTGACCTTTCTGAAATATCATACAACTGGTATCTTTTATACATAAATTTTATGCTGAGTATCTATTACTTAATATAATTGTTTTTTAAAGTCTCTGTGTTGCTGTATGCCACAATTACTTTTTAAGATAAAATAATATATGTACTTTGTTCTTAGTTGAAAACATGAAACAAAACTGAAGACATTTTAATAATCTTACTATAAAGATCATCAGAATATTAATTTACTATAAAATATTCACTCCCAGGCATTAAGGTCAATATCTATACTAATTTCTGTAGATTTAGAGATCTTATTTGAAATTTCTTACCTTTATGATGCACCTGTACAAGTGTGAAGACACAGTGCTCCTGAGAATACTAACTGTGGATATCAGTTGATCAGCTTTTTCAGTTTGAGCGAGAGGGAGAGAAAAAGAGGGGGGGGGAGAAAGAGAGGTAGGGAGGGAAAGGGAGAGAGGAAGACTGGGTTATGGTAAATATAATTAATATAAGATAACTATATTACTCAGAATTGTCACCACGGTGAGAAAGGTACAAAATAGATGCAAATGTACAAAAATTAACAAACCAACAGAACTGTATACTGGAATAACTTCCCTTCATAGAATAGCATGTTAAGCGTTTAATTTTTATTATTGTGCTTAATACTTGTTTTAGTTTTCCCCTTCAAAGTCTTAGTTTTCTATTTTTTAAAAGTTCTCTTTTCTCCTGTGTCTTTACAAATTATAACTACATTTATATTTTTCAAATATTCCTGTTTAATATGTATACCTGGACATATTTTTCTATCACCCAGATTTAGTTTATATGTTTCTTCTCCTATTATCACAAGCATCTGTGTAGTTTACTTTCCTACATTTAGTGTTTATTATTATTACCCTTGATCTTTGTGTTCCAGAATCCCTGGAAGCTTGTTTTTACATGTTTGCCATCAATACCACTACAAAATGATTATTCTATAAGAGGATGCTGTACATATGACTGAGTTGTCCTGGGTAGTTTTCCCTGTCCTTCATATTATTCCTCATTTATTGGTTTGTTTTTTAAGTTGTAATATCAACAAAATGGCTTCTAGTTAAAAAACAATGGTATAGAACTTGATTACCTGAATTTAGTTCTTGGAATTTCCATGGTAGATGGAGAAAACACACCTCTACAAACTTCCACATGTGCAATTTGAGAGCATACCCGTGACACATACAAATGCATATAAAATATCTGAGCATGTGATTTATGTGTTCATTCAAGTGTGTATTCCTTTGCATGTGAGTGTGAAGGTAACAGGTTGGAGCTTGACATTTTGAGTTTCTCCCAATCATTTGTCCACACCTTATTTATTCAGATGGACACTCTCCTGAAACTGGAACTTACAGATTAGCTAAACTATCTGGCCAAAGAGGCCCAGAGATGCTCCTGTCTTTGCTTCCCTATATGTGTGATTGCACTAGGATGTAGTCACTGCTATCCTTTTATATATGTGTCAGATATCTGAACTCAGGTTCTTATGCTTGCAAGACAATTTCTCTCCCACTGAGATGTAGCCTTGGCTACATCTTCAATATTAAATCATCTTCAATATTACTAAAAGAAATTATTGATTCTTCTTTGGGCTAAAAATCTTTGTTGCTTACTTTGTGTTTGGAAGAAGAATATTAGAAAAGGTGAGAAGGAAGGAAGGAGGAGTGGGGTGAGTGTGGAGAGAGTTGTTTTCCTGGTGTTCATTCCATTTGGGTATTCTTAAATCACCCTGTTAGTTAACTAACCCTTGAAATCACCTCTGTAACATACTGCTTCACTTAGCACAACCCTTGTTATCATTTAGACCCTTTTTCTATTTTCCTAACATATTTTTCCCACCTTGGACTGATTTCCTTTTCAATTAGTCTTCATTTGGCAATTTTCACCTTATAGAGGTGAAACAGACACACAATTGGAATTTGGTTCTTGAATTAATGCTTTTAACCAATAAGCTACATAACACTGTCTTTTTGTATGTAGTCTTAAAATCTCCAGTTGAAAAAAATTTAAATACCTCTACAAGAATCCCTAATTTTCATTAAAATATGTAACACCAATACAGAAAAATCAGTAAAGATAGATCATTAGTTCTTGTATCTCCAGAATGTTTCTGTGTGTTCATAGAACCATTTTTGGTTTTGTTTCAAGCCTTGTGTCACTGTAGATTATTATCTCTGCTTTGTTTTCATTTAAAAGCTGCAACAGAGAAGAGAAACATCTTAATCAGTTACCTATAAAATAACTGCAGAACATTTGGTTCTTGACTGGTTTTAGAAATGAAAGGAAATGAAGCCTTTTCAATTTTAAATCCATTGATATGAGTAAACTTAAGCTAACTGTACTTTAAGGAGGCAGAGAGATTTGTTCATGTTTAAATGTTTGTGAAAACTAAAGCACATTCATTTGAAAAGTGTTTGGAAATCCAAAACACAATTTCTTTCCCATGAGTGATGTTTTCCTGTCTGAGTCTCATTCTCACAGATATGTCAGAAGTGTTCATTCCTAAATAGAATGACTAGAGAACAAATGAATCCTTAGTGGCCACTCTCTTTCAGAAAGTACTTTCTGAAGTACCTGGTTCACTTTACTGCAGTGTGGTCCTGTACAATCCATGATGAATTGATGAATCATTGGCTATTCTTTTACATACAGATACAGAAGGGTCACATTTATTCTTCTGCTCAATGTTTTTATCCGAATGTATTCTGGACAAGAAGACACAGAGTGGACAGTCTGTAAAGCCTACATGGTAAAGAAAAATAAATGTCATATCTAATAAATTTGCCCTCTGCAATACCGACTAGTCCAGGCTAATGAAGTATTATAAGTCTGTAAAACAGACACACCTTGCATTGTGGGAGAGACCTTTATTAACCTAATGACTCTCCTCAATCATTGTCTCTGTCTTTTTCAGTGGAAATCTATCTAGACTTAGGTGTGTAGTCAAGCATCCTATCCTTTGACACCCATTAGCCTACCATGTCTCATATCTGCTCATAAACCAATGTTAACTTTATTTCTAAAAATCCATTATCCATTTTAACTTATAATAAATAAACTCTGGGGACAAATTGTGTATTTTTTTATAGGACAATTATGTAAGTATTGGCTTATTGTAAGCAAAAGGCATACAAGTAAAATAGTAGTAAGAAGATGGGGAAATACAAGGAAAGTGAGGGGTTTCATGAGACTCAAAACCAGGAATCCAGCTGGGCCTAAGGGAGTAACAGATACAAATACTGTGAGGATTTATTAACTTATATCTCTCCTTTTCCCTTGCTTATAGACTTTGTTCTTTCTCCACATGGTTGAACAAATGTCTCTTTGTAGTTCCTAAATTTTATAGGACATTCCTCAAGAGAGGCTAACTTTCTTCTTTACTTTCCAAGTTCTATTTGCACACAAAGTCCTCATCTTGGTTTGGTTAACTATGCAGTATTAAACTTTACACCCATATTTTGGTGTATAGAATGGCTACACTCTCAGTGTCAGTATTTATAGGTAGGAAGTTCTAAGGCAAACCAGGTATAAAATAGGGGAGTATATATACACACATGCACATAAATATATATACATTTATAATTTATATAATATTTATGATGTTTTTCATTTATGTAAATTAATCTTACATAGCATAAAAAGTTTCTCATTCACAAAAATGATATTATTTATATACTGTTAAAATATTTCTAGCAATGAAGTACTTTGCTATCACTTGATCCTTGAAAAATATTGTTACCATATTTCATGGTTTGCTTTTCTTATACAAGTCAAATTTCATATTTTATAGCTTAGAATACTGAAAGACATTTTCAAAGAAAATGTGAAATGTATAAATATGCTCGAGGCTGTATTAATCTTGATTCTAAATATGTTTTAGCATAAAATTAGAAATTAGGATGACTCCATGCATCTCTCAGACAATGCCTGTGGTATTGTTGAGATTTTTCTGATATAAATCAGACAAATGTTTTTGGCATAGATCAGGATAAATAGAGAAAGGCAAACAACAATTAGTAGACAGTATAAGTTTAGGTCACTCTGCCTTAAGTTACTATAAACAAAACAAAAAACAAAACAAAACAAAAAACACTGGTATTTCAGAATGGGCTTTGCCCTGACAACTTCCATATTGCAAGGACCTTCTGATT
Organism: Mastomys natalensis; assembly: GCA_021653895.1. NCBI lineage: Eukaryota > Metazoa > Chordata > Mammalia > Rodentia > Muridae > Mastomys > Mastomys natalensis. The sequence goes on along the minus strand of JAJTUV010003950.1, from coordinate 18,997 downwards.
CCATTTTGTGGGTGGAAGATGACCTAAACCCGGATGACACTGGCACCATTAACAATGCTCAGAGTAATAAATGAGTAATTCTCAGGAATGAAGAGAATGCCACTATATAAATTATTATGATGAACTGACATTTTGAGTCATGTATGTGTAATAAAATCATGTAAGATAAACCAGGCCTGAGAACTATTTTGAGACATAGAGCCAAGGAAGATACAATTTTCTCACCTGAGCCCCATAAAGATGTGGATCCCTTGTGTTACAATGATGTTGGCCCCCACTGACATATCCTCTGGCTATCTACTAAACAAGTTGAAGACCAACAGGAAGAGAGTTCCTCTCAAAAGACTCCCAGCTAGTAGCTTATCTCACCTCCATGTTTTCATTTATATCAACTTCTCTTCTTCTCAGGTTCCCCAAACCTCTTGAACTCTTCCATGGCCTCTATGGCACACACATATACACACACATACACACACACACACACACACACACACACAAACACAATGTATGTTTATAGAGTTAATATTGACAAATAAAATTTAAATAAAATAAGTTTTGTTTGTCTCAGAGTTATTAAGGAAAGTGCTGTCAGTGAACTGCTATACTTTGTGAGTTGATTATTATTGAGTAAATTCTGAAACTGTGTAAAGATCCAAATCTATTTATCTATGTTTTTAAAATTCATTTTATATCTCAATTACAAACACCTACCTCCTGTCTTCCCACTCCCACCCTTATAACACCCCCCATTGTGCCTTTCCCTTCTCTGAGAAGGGGAGCCTCCCTTGGGTACTACCTTTCCCTGGAACATCTAGACAGGGTAAGACTAGGTACATCCTTTCCCCTTGAGACTCTACCAGGCAGTCCATGAAGGGGAAAGAGAATCCAATGGCAGGGAACAAGTCAGAGACAGCCCCTGCTCCACTTGTTAGGGGACCCAGATGAAGAACAAGTTGTGCATCTGCTTCAAATGTGTAAGGTCTAGGTGTAGCTCCAGCATGCTCCCTGGGTTCACAGCCAAGGCTCTTTGAGTCCCCATGTTCCCAAGTCACTTGTCTCTGTGGGCCTTCTTGTGGTGTCCTTGACCCATCCAACTTACTCACTTCCATTCCCCACTGTTCTATAAGACTTTCCAGACTCTGTCTGATGTTTGGCTATGGATCTCTGCAACTGCTGATAGATGAAGCAGGTCAGGAGGCAGCTATGTTAGGTTCCTGTATGTAAGCATAGAAGAGTATTGTTAATAGTGTCAGGCGATGGCCATCTCACATGAGATGGATCTCAATGAGGATATAGAGACAAAAGTGGCCACCTCCTGTAGCCTGGCATGACTTCCAGTGTAGGGAGGGAGACATCAATCCACCACAAAACCTTCAACCAAAAATTTGTGTTGCTACTAAGATCTGCAAGGATATAGATGGAACAGAGACTGATAGAACAGCCAACCAATGACTGTCTTAACTTGAGACCCATCTTGTGGGTATTTTTTTCTCATACAGCACATTCAGGACAATATAAATGTTACAGTATTGTAAAAATGCAATGAGAATAGGTCAAATATGGAAATGATATTAAGTAAATGGTATTAATATTTAACAGTTTTTTCATTTTAGAAAAATTGTTAAGCATACACTTGAAATGTTACTATTTACAATATATAATCACAGTGTTTTAAATAAAGATTCATAATTCATAAACAATTGCAGATAACTTATTCATACAGGACTTGGTTCAATGTGTTTATTGTCATTTTCATTCTAAATTTCTCCTTGTATACTGCTTATGTTGTATAATTCAATCAGGAGAGCATTACCACCCTCATTTGAATTTTGTGAAAAGGCCCTGCAAATTTCAGTGTCAGTTTTGTGGTTTAAAATAACTACATTTGCAAAATGTAGAATGAGCAGTGGAAATTGAATTAAATAGCTAACAAATCCTCAGTTTATAAGACAGATAATATTTGGTTTTCCTTAAAATATGTCTAAAATTTTCAAAAATTCAATGGATAAATCTACATTATACATAAAATATAAAAGCCAAAATTTCATTAACTTATAAATAGTATCAATGGTCTTATGCTTTTCATTAATCAGTATACACTTCTAGATTTTTAAATTAAATTTTTACTTAATATATTTTGACTGTGATTTCTCCTCCCCCAGTTCTACTCAGATTTTCCTCACTTCCCTAGTTTCCAAACTTTATGATTTTTCTCCCTCTCTAATCAGTAGTTTGTTATGCTAGTTTAATGTTGAAAAATGCAAGAGGTGGAATTTTCTGTAGAATTTTTATAACCACTCTAAGAAGTGAATATTTTTAGAAATTCTTATCAAACAAGTGAAGTGACCTGCAGGACCCAATCATCATTAACATGCTCCAGTTCCAGAGGCAACAACTACTCTTAAGTATGAATTTCAATATTTTATTCACATAATAAATGAAGGGAATGAGAAAATCATTGTCCTAACATAGCCTTAAAATCAGAGCAAAACTTAAGAATTTTATTTAGTCATATATCTTTTATAACTTCAAGGAAATGATGAATACTGTGTCAAATACATTCCTTTAACTTTTTTCTATGTAATTTATATGGCCGTGTTTCCCAGTTGGCTCTTATTCCTCAATTCAAAGGTAACTAAATACAGCGTATTCATTTCCATTAACCATTGAATCAAAGACAATTACTTTTTTGAATTAGGAAAAACAGATTTGATATATGTCTCTTAGCAATGATACATCTTTGAAGCTTGTAAATGCTTATAGGCAATTTTCATATACATGGTTATTTCAGTCTCTCTTTCTGACAAATAGATAAGACAAATATTCATATAATGTTCAAGTTAAGTAACTTATCCAAAGACTTATTCGTTTCTATGTAATGAAAGTTCTCAATAACTTAAACCTAGAAAATTATTTTCAAACCCAAATTCAGTAGTTTTTATTTATTTGTGTGTGTGTATGTGTATGTGTGTGTATGTGTGTGTATGTGTGATATTTATATACACAATGTATATGGTTCCATTAATGTAAAAATGGAAAATAGTTAAAAGAATACAAACCAATGTCTTTTTACCACTGAATGCAGAAGCTCAATATCAGTGCTCTCAGAAATATTTATAGGTAGTTTTTTTTTTTAAATGAAGCTGAACAATACTGTTTTCTGTTTAATGCAGCATTAGAATGGTATGTTGGGTAAAATTATCATTTCACATTTTTGGTTTTTTATTATCAAGATGAGGATATCTATATCAGCATAATTACCCACCATTTTTAAACTGATGTTGAAATCTATTTGATGGTCTGTAAATAGTGTCCACATTTAATGCATATGTAATTTACTGCCACTTATGTAATTGTCCATTTTTATTACTGATGTCAATTTGCCTGACTGAGGATACTGTAGCAATTTTTTTGCATGTGGAGGTAGAATAATACATTTATTATAGGATAGTTAATCAGATAATGCTGGAGATTCAGTCTCTAAAGGGCCTTCTTGCCTGAAGGCTGACCTAGGGGCCAGTTATGGAGAAGATGAGTAATCTTAGACAAGTGGGCGCCTTCTTTCAGGCAAGATTTTATGGTCAACTGATGCACCCCTGATCAAAATCACTTACTCAGGACCATGATGTTTCTTAGATCTTCAAATCTCAAGGAAAAAAAAAGACCATTATTTCCTCAGGCCATTCTTGTCACCGATTAGTTTGCCTGAGTTCATGCAGTTACTGATGTATTAAACCATGATCAGGTTAGAGGGTGCAGATGCCCAGAGGCTCTCTTGTTGATCACCAAGCTCGTAGAAATAAAAGAAAATGACTTTGGGAAAATTAATATGAAACATAAGGGTCAGGTCAGCTTAAATAAGGATTGAGTTCACCATCTGTCCTCAGTATTCTAAGAAAGGAGATGACACTGACATTCTAAGTTCTATAGCAAAGAAATAAACAGAGACTGACGATTGTGACTATTTTTGATGCTCACAAGGTAAGTGAAGGTTGGGTGGCAATTACATACATATATATAGTTAGTGTTGTAAATGAATTAAATGCTTTAAATCAACTATTCATTAACACAGGAATGGGCGGTGACTAGAAAGTGTCTTCAAACAAGAGTGTAATGTACCTCCCGAGGGACATATCTGCCACTCATTTTCTTTTCTTATATGCATAGAAATCTCGCATGACTCTTTACATATGCTTTATGACATAGTTTATCACTTAAAATAAAATAAATATTACAGAACAACTGATTTTTATAAGAAGTGGACATCATTTAGAACATAAATATGCATGAAATGATGCCATAAATATGTAGAAAGGAAAATGATTATGCATTACTGCAGAGGGAACAAATTTTTAAGTGCCTATAGTTAGTGCTTTTGTGGAATCACCCACTTATGATACTGATCCATACTTGGTATTGAAGGCAATCACATTTTTTCCAAGTCTGACAAGCCTATAAAATGAGCTCATGTGATTTAGCTGTCCTTGTATTATACATGTTGCTTTACACAGTGTGATTTGAAAAGATTGGAAGTTGTGAACAACATCATTCTAGATGTTCAAAATATAGTTTATACCTAGTTTAAACCCAATAGAAACTATGATTTGAATAATGACATACATTATTTATTTATTTATTTATTCATTTTTAAATCAAATTGTAATTTTTACTTAATCACACAGGGGTTATAAACACAAAAAGGCAGGATGTGGGGAAGGGAATGGCACCGGGGCATAGGTGTTCAGGGGAGTACAGATATCTTTCAGAACAGGGTATCAGCTGGGTGTAGGTTCAGGGGACAGGTCACTATGACTCTGCCTATGATTCACTTGTCCTTATCTAAGTTGGTACTATCCGTGTAGTCATAGACTTTGTAAATGACATACATTATATTATTATTAGAACTATATTTCAGAAATACTTGTAATATAATGAATATTTTTAGTCTGCACGGGCATGGGAATGTTGTTGTGTGTAAATGGCATTGATAAATTTAACCAAGCAAAATAGAATGCATATAAATGAATGTCCTGAGTACTACAGTAGGCAGAAGTCTAAAATGCTTCCAAGATTTCTGGCCTTTAGTATATACATGAATTTAGGTGGATTTATGATAATATTTTTAGATGTAATTAAAGTCATGGGTTATCCTTACTAAGTATTTTAACTCCATTTCCTGCACATTACAAGGGGAAGGGGACTCTACCAGATGTTGCATTTGTGAGTTTCCCATTGTAGTAACTACTTAACTTTACTGATGTTCCTCATATATTAATGATAAATGCATTTACAAAAAATGAAATATCAAGTCAGGTAACTTGACTTGATAAGAGAAACCTCTGTGAGGTTTTTCATAACTAGATGAGAATATAAATCTCTATCTGCATGTCATAAAAGGAAGAAATCAGAGAATCAACTAATGAAATGAACACAAATAAAATTTGTACTGTACATTTAAAACTGGAGAAAAAGAAATTAATTATCTTCTAGTATCTGAGAGTGGTGTTGTTTGACAGCCAGCCAGAAAAGGCTGATGTGATTTCTGAAACCATTAAATCCCACCGTAATGTGAATAAATTTGAAAGAACCATGCCACTAGCACATACACTGATATCAACCTTAGTGAAACTTTGATCACAGAACTCAGCCAAGCCATCTTTAGACTCCTGGCTAAGAGAAACTATGAGGTAATACATGTGTGTTGCTTTAAGCTAATAATTTTGTATTAATTTGCTATGTAACAATATAAAACAAACAGATAACATGTCGTTTCAATCTGCTTTTTTCATGCCAGATCCTCTCCAATGAGCAGTGACTATAATTACCCTTAACTTTTCAATAAAAATAAATGGTTTTAGTGTTTGAAAACTCCTGCAATTTCCCTAAAGTGATTTACCAGCTTTAACTTCATAATTCCTTTGAGATTGGTCTCATTTAATAGTCTCGGCCTTCCATGTACTGGAATTAAGAGGGTTCAAGCTCTAGTATAAGTTTTCTAAAATTTTAGATTTATTTATTTCATGTGTATGAGTATTTGTCTGCATGTATACATATATATGTATGCACCTAGTACCTGAAGAGATCAGGAGAGGTCATCAGAGACCCCCCAAACTGTAGTAATGGATGGTTTTGAGACAACATGTAGCTATTGAGACCTGAACAGGTGTTGTCTCCAATAATAACAAGTACTCTTAATTACTAAGCTATCTTTCTAGCCCCCATTATATATTTTAATCATTGCCTTTGATGAGTATAGTCTCTTCTTCATATGTTTCTGTACCAATGATTTCATGACACTCTCCACTTACAAATAATCCTAATATGCCTTCGATATCTCAAGTATAAATCCAGTCCTTTAAAGTGTCGATTAAATGCCGTATTTCAAAACCCACTATCGATTCTTACAACTTATATTAATTACTGCTTATTTTTATCTTCAGAGATGTATCATAAGTCTCACATGAGTTTTCCACGTTCTTCATTATAAACTGTTGATTATCGTTGATTTTATTTTTAAGGAGGTCTCATCACTTTAGCATTTATGCCACTCTGCATATAAGCTGGAAATTTAGTATATGGTGGTTAAACAAATAGATTGAACATAGATAGAAATAGGAATTGATGAGTTAGTGAACACAGAGATGAAATTTACTCACTTGGTAATCACCTTCCCTTTCCCCTTTTCCCTTGTAAATCTCCCTCTTCTCTCCCTCTCTTAGTTTCTCACCCACCCCAGCCTTCTCATTCTCACACTTTCCCAACTTATAGTTTTCTGTTGCTATTTCTTTTCCAGATAGCTATAAGGAGTAACTTGAAAACTTGCTGGGTGAGAAATTGTTATCATTTTAATGCTCTGATGTTGCCTAAGTATTTTGCTTAGACAAGGGTGAGATAAGTATGGAATTATTCAGTCGCTCTTACACAATTCTGAAATAATATTCAGAAGTAAATCATTACAGTGTGTGTATTCTCCAGATATTTTTCGATAATTTCAATTCTTTTGTTTATTATAGATCCTCATAATATAAGCAAAAGTAAATGTCTATTTTACCTGGTGGTGGAATCTTGTAATTCCAGATACTTGGGAAACTGAATCAGGACAACCATAAATCTACTGCTTGGTTGAGATGGGCATCAAGATGAGGTCACAGGAAAGCTGGACAACTTAGCAAGATGTCTCAAAATAAAATATGAAATCATGGCTGAAAGGAGCTTAGTAATAGTATAATTTTCCAGCACTTGCAGAATCTTGCATACCATCACCAGCTCTCTCTCCCTCTCCCTCTTCCTTTTCCTCTCCCCATACTTTCTCTCTCTCCCTCTTTCTGCTCCATCTCCACTCCACACATTCATATGGACACCCAGTTTGTCTGTAAGTCTGTCTGTTTGTCTCACCCCCCCCCCAGAGAGAGAGAGAGAGAGAGAAAGAGAGAGAGAGAGAGAGAGAGAGAGAGAGAGAGAGAGAGAGAGAGAAGGAGAGGGAGAGACAGAGATGCAAAAGAAAAAGTCATTGGTCATTGTCCTTAGGGACTATGACAAAATCAGGTTATTTGGTTTTATATTATTTTATACTATTATTTTTTTTAATAATTTAAAAAATTACTGTAAAGAGTAATAGGTCACATTGTGGTATGTTGTTCCTTTATTTTTTATTTTTATTCAAATTTGCAATCTATTATGAGTATATCTGCACCTGCTACTTTCAGATATATCCATGTTTTCCCTTTGAGCTTCTTCTTACTCTCTAGTTCCCTATTAGAGTAAATGACTCCTACTTCTCTAGGAACTCTTAACAGTCATTTGCTCCTCAGGAAAGGGTGAGGTCTCAGATACATCACCTCTGTTCATGATGTTGTGTTGGAGAGTCCAGTCTTATGCAGGAATCCAATACTGTTCTACCCACTCCTCTTCAATGTTTCCTGTGCCTTACAAAGTGGAGAGTGGTTTAGATAAAGGATGAAAACTCTCTTTCTGTAAATGAGTTTATTTACCCTGGGCTCTGAGCTACATTATCCTGTAGATATAACCATAAACATTTAGAAAACAGTTTGACACGTCAATTTAAGGAATCAACAGTCGCATGTTACCCACATGGGCTTACGCCTTCCCCAGGCACAGGCTTTTGACTAGATCTATAGTATAAGGTGCATAGTCCCTCCTGTGGAATGGGCTTCAAAAATGATTACAAAATAGCTGGCGATCCCCAAAATAGTTGTGTCACTATTGAACAAGTGGTTGTGTCTCACCAGTTGTTTTAATATTATAGTTCACATGATCTACAGGTTGGTGAGATTGCTGCTCAGTTTAATTCCTCAGTGCCTACATAACACATTCCAGTGCTATGAACTCTACAAAGCAGAGAAGGAGTTTCTGGCTTAGTTTTGTTTTGATTTCTCTATGTCCTGTAACCCAAGTCCACAATGTCTTCAGTTAAATAGGGCCTTACTAACTAGTTTCAGTGGAAAAACCAAAGGCAACTATAATGGCCTGTATTCTTCTGGAGACCCCTGAGACCTCTGAGTTCAATGACTCAGGGGTAGTTGTACTGAACTTGGTTCTAAGGTTATTGTTTATAAGCCTATAACTTCTAAGAAACAATACTAGGTACCCATAGGAAAGAGCTCTGTACCAAGCAGTCTTTCTTTTCTTTTCCTGTTTATTCATTTTTGAAATACATTTTAAATTAAAAAACTATAGTAGGTTTCTATGTGGCATTTTCATGTATCCTATGTTTTCATTAACCACCTGAAGAGTAACAATGTTTATAGTGACAATGTAGTGACATGTGTCTGTCATCATGAATGACAATTGCAATGATATATTTCTAGTGCCACAATTTGTAAAATATGTAGAAACAAATGGAAATGAATGAACTTGCATAATTCTATGAATATCTTAGTGAAGCAGTTGTTATTAATATAAAGCCAGCAAGAATGAGGATAAATTTATAATGTCTAGGGCTTTAATGGGTACTTGATGAGTAATGATAGCTTTTGATACTACTTACAATGTATGGTAAAGTTACCATATATAACTGCTTATAGCTCAACAATTGCTGCTAGTACTAAAATATGGATTCCTCAAAGTTCATAATATTTAAGTTGAATATATGCAAATATTTCATATTTTTAAATATAACCACACCATCTGGATGTTACCTGCAGTGATAATATAACCATAACTGTCCTTGTAAACAGATCCTTCTCTAAACAAAAAGTTTAATTTGTTTTATGCCCTTCTTCTGGTTCTTTTCAGCAACCTTCTCTCCTTTCTTAATGTATATGCATATGTTATTATATATGTATGTTATATATGTATTTACATATATCATATATATATATTATATGTACATATATATGTATATATCCATGTGTATATGTGATTTTTCTATACACCCTTCTTACTTTTGTCTCTCAATGAAATGCTAAGAATACAATCCTTGTCCTTATACATGCTATTTTACTACTGAGATACATCCTTAACCCCTTGTTTCTGTTTTCTGGGTATTTGTAAAGATGACAGTGATGATGATGCCTAAAAGCCACCAGGTAGTTAGTGGTTACTATGTGCTATTTAAATTGTCTGCTTATTTAATCATCTAAACATCCCTAAATGGCAAGGTAAGTACTCAGTCAATAATTTTGAAGTACTAAAGCTGATGTAAATAAACGTCTTCCCCATCTCCTGAGGAGACTTTCATATACTGAAACTCAGAAAATTTACAATAGGTTCAGGTAAGAAATTTCTGCAATATGAAAGCAAGACAATCAATACATTCTCTGGGAGACTGGAAATCAGCAGGTTTTCGTAAAAATACAGTACTTTTGATACAAAAGCAAAACAAAACCCTCTAAAACACCAAGAAAACATATTAAAAAGTAGATGACATTAGGGAACATAAGTGGTAAGATAACTATTAAAAGCAGATAAATAACAATATCATAAAGAAAAGTTTGGCATATATGAAGCTTTGGTGTTCTGAAAGCCCGGTTTACCTAAGCTATGATGCAGTGGCCCTTAGACTAACAATACTATTAAGTTACGTACAAAAAAAGCTTGTCAACAAATATTTAGCAATTAATTATGCATGACCTTCTATTTTAGCTGCAATGAGGGATTAAACTGTATATTATATATTCCCCTGACTCTGAAAATGTGCTTTTTGGAGGGGGGTCTTATGTGAATGGTATAAAATGTATTAGATGTATTCTTGGAAATCTATTCTTTGATATAACATTGGAAATTCCTGCCAGAACTAACATTGGTAATATAAGGAACAGAACAATGCATATGTTGAGGTGATAGCATTTTCATCATGTTAACTTGAAAGCTAAAGACATTTTATTCATTCTTTGTTTTCATATATAATGAAGTCTTAATGGACAATATTTGCTACAGAAGCTGTGTCTTGGCAAATTTTTCACTCTGGTCTTTAAGGGAAAAGTCTAGAGGATGACAAATATTCAGAACTGAGTGACGAGGCAAATGGTGTCACTTGATGATTTATAAATTAAGAAATTATAATTCTTTGGTATAATGATGTTGATTATATATGGAATTGCCAAATAATTTTTTTTAACAAAATTCAATGCTCAAGGTCTACATAACTTTCACTTTGAACATCAATTTGACAGTTGACCTATTGTTTTCACTCTTTCATTCAGCCATCTTGTTAGATTTCAACAATGTGTTAGGACATACGCTGAATACTAGAGCTGCAAAAAGAAGGAAGTAGATGTTTCATATGCACAGAGCTTATAGACTAAGGTAAATGGAGAAGAGGAGCATCAAGACATCACTATCTATGAGTCTGATAAGACTGACAAAAAATGTGGACATATGAAGCACTTAGAAAGGTGATCTAATTTAATGTCAAAACTGTTGCCATGCTAAAATGTTAACTTATTATCACAGCTATCAAGGATACCTGGATGTCTGGTGAGATAGTACATTTTTGACAGCATCCCAAATCTCTATAGTTACATAGCAGGATTTTACATATAATCAGAGTATTATCTGGAAAATGGGGAAGTAATAAATCTATGTAAAACAAAGTGGGGTGGGTAAGTGGGTGAGTGAGGGGGACGGCGAGATGGGTGAGTTGGAGAGGACCCTCTCAGAGGCAAAAGGGATGAGTGATGGGGTGAAAAACTCTGGGTGGGGGGATTTGGATGGGGAGCAACATTTGGAATGCAAATAAATAAAATAATTTAATAAAAATAAAATCAATGATAATAATAAGGTAAATAATGTTTAACAATATAACAATATAGCTCCTTTCTCTTTAAAATTAGTTCTTATGACTATATTCAGGAACATAGCTCAGATTTTGCCTGAGTGATTCTCTATAGCCAACGAACTCTGACCATGCTATTTCTGAGAGCTTGAAAGGCACAAGCCATGGTTTCCTCTCATAGCTATTCTTGATAAGGCAAAGCCTCAGAACAAGTTTCTGTGACACTGAGATGGAACAAAGTATTGAGAGGATGACTACACTCTTTCTCACCATTTCAGGAGTGACTGCAAGAAGTAGTTCAAAGTAATAAATTGATCCTAGGATGGGAAAGCAGCCCAAGCCTCACTCTGATGAATGATAATATCTGGAAAATTATGTATGATGCCTGTGTCCTCCTTTCTTAAGGGAAGTGACTATTTTTGTGAGGCAGAAGGATTATCTATTACTGGGATGAATTGTAGAGGTTCCCTAGTCTGTATAGTCCTTGATATACAAGTACAAAACCTTAGTTTGATCCCCAGAACACACATAAAAAAACAGGACATGGTGACATTTACTAGGGAGCTAGCCTAGCCTACTTGACAAGCCACAGATTAGTGAGAGATCCTGTCTTAAAAATCAAGATAGCTGATTCCTACAGAATAAACCTGTGATTGACAGAATATATACACAAAACTAAATGACCTATTAGAGTGTACAGTGCATATTTTCTGAAAAATCAATCTTAAGTCATGGGCCACTCATTCACATGTGGCAAAAACAAGTCCCAATAGTGGCAGATCCTCTGGAATGCACACTGTATTTTTCTCCTTCTGTTCTGCTTCCCAAAGTCAGCTTCTCTCTCTCTCTCTCTCTCTCTCTCTCTCTCTCCTCTCTCTCTCTCTCTCTCTCTCTCTCTCTTTCTCTCTCTCTCTCTCTGTGACTAAAATTAATATTTCCATATTTCCCACCATCACTTACCTCATAGGTTTAGCTGCTTTCTACATCCACAGTTTATTCTTTGGAGATTCCAAGTATGTGCTTGGTTCTCATCTTCAATTTCCTGCATTTACTACTTCATTTTCTCAGACAGTGTACCTAGTCAAAGAAAGAACAAGTCTAATCTGTCAATTATCTGGGTAGGCAATCAGTCACAGAGTTGATATTGCTTTGTATCTTGTACAATTGATTGTATTGGCAGGGCTGATAATATGTAGTGGAAAATGAATAAGGTTTTGCATTTCCATACTTCCTGACCAGAATTTATTGTCATTTGTTTTTTATTTGTTTGGTACTTTTTTGGTTGTTGAATTTATGCTAAATTTTTGAATTTTTAAGTTGGCTAGTTTTTCTATCTATCCATCTCTACTTATCATCTATCTATCAATCTATCTATCTATCTATCTATCTATCTATCTATCTATCTATCTACCTACCTACCTAACTACATATCTATACACACATATATGTGAGTGTATCTTTATATTTAAAATAAATTATTTTTATCCAAATAATTCTGATAATGTCTTTTCTCTCCGAAGTGCTTCAGATTGTCCCCACCTTCTTACCCATCCAAATTTACACCTTTTTTCCCTTCTGTCTCTCCTGAAAACAGAAAACAAAAAACATCAAGAATGTCAAAAATAAAAACAAAAAACAAAATAAATGAAAATATAAAAGTACCACACATACACACAATCTCAAAAAAACATAAAACTGGAAAACATAATACACAAACAAAAAGCCAATTACACATGTTTTTGAGTTTTGTCATGTACATGTGTTCTAACAACTAACCCTCTGTTAAAAGACTAGCTAGTAAAGATTTTTTTCACAGAGTGCAGGCTTCTGTGTCACTTTCCTAATAGTATCCTATTCTATACAGAAATGTTAAGTACTGTATTGAACAGGTATAGAAAGAGTGGACATACTTCTTCTGATTTTAGTGGAAATGTCTTGAGTATTTCTCCATTTAGAATGACATTGGCTATGGGCTTGAAATTGCCCTTCTTATGTAGAAATATGTCTCCTGTATGACTAGATTCTCCAGAATTTTTATCATGAAACAATGTTAGATTGCATCAATGGACTTTTCTGGGCTCCACAGTCCAGTGTGCACAATTTCAGGTCTGCTCAATCATAGTTTGTTGCTACTATATATTGTGTGATCTAGACTGATATAGTGAGAAAGAACAGGTAATGATTTTCAGATCTAGTTTCCATTTGAGCCAATTTTGAGTGGTGTCTAAGTAGTACTGCTAACTTATGTGATGGCTGGGTCATACGCTCGAGGTTTATTGAGTGAGATTAATTTTTCAAGTTTAAACATTGATATTCCAGTTAATTTTAATAGGAGTGTGAGCAGTTCTAAAAGCCTATACTATATTCACTTCTTTTCTAAGAATGTCTCAAAATCTAGTTATTATATTAATTTTTTAAAGAAATGGCAATAACAAAACCATACAGTGTTCCTTGTTAAATACTAAACTTTCATTCCTGACAGTCCATTAGATAAAAGAAAATATTCTACAAAAGAAAATGCTAGAAAGCTTGACATGGTGGCTCATGCCTATAAACTAGCTGAAGGGAGAAGCAGGAGGATCACAGATTCAAGGCATGTATGGACTGCATGGTGAGTTTCAAGCCAGTTTAGGCAACAGAGTGAGACCCATATCTTAATTAACCAACTAATACATTAATAAATAAATAAAATACAATGCTTGGGGGTAAAAGATGCACAAATAAGACTTCCTTTAAAATAGTCAAGTAGGAAATTTCTACTGTGAGATTTAAAATTGCTTCAATATAGATCAATTTCTAATTTTTCTGGTATAAAGTGTTTCTTTTAATGCTGTAAAATGGAGCTAAGCTTGATAACTAATTGATATTATTATTGAAGCTGGATAATAATGGCTGGCAAGATGGCTAAGTGAGTAAAATCACTCGCTGCTCAGTCTGATGATCTTAGTTCAATCCTTGAGGTTCACATATGGAATGAGAGAACAAACATTTGTATGTTGCCCCTTGATCTCTAAACACTTACCTAGAAATTCTTTTGTGGGGGGGATGAGTGACTGTCTTGTGCAATTTAGAATGCTTAAGAGCATTCTCGTACTCCATCCAGTAGATGCCAATAGCATCATGTAGCATACCAGTTGTAAAACCATAAATGTCTCCAGATTGCAGAATGTGTTTTTATGTAACCCCCTGTATTCAACCACTGATTTAGTAAATAAATGAGGACTTTGCTGTTGAACAAGAGATAGAGACGTAAATCTCTATGTATTGCTTAAAACTTCAAATAGATCTATATCTTTCTTGCCCTTTGTTCACTAAGCCAAGCCTTTCTATGCCTGGTATGCCTATGTCTCTCTGAAGGGATTTCAGAACCCAAAGTAAGAGTTAGTAGCAGTTCTATTCCATAATATGTGAAACACCTAGAAGATGTTTCAAAACTTTGAGAAGCACCATTACATACAACTACAAAGCTGTGTCTCAAGAGTAGAAATAAGTTGCTGAGCCTAAGGAAAAGGTAGAACAAGAGAACTACAAAGCCTATGACAATGCCTCTTTTTTTTTTTTTTTTTTTCAGTAAAACTTCTGGATGCAGCCAGATTCCAGGGGAGAAATGCTTTAAATAGCTGAGGTTGTTTTCAGTACTATAAAATAGGGTGGAATGGTGGTATGATTTCACTGAGCCTCAGAGGATGTGAAAAAGTTTCATTTGAGAAAGAGATGGAGAGAGAGGCAGAGACAGAGAGACAGAGACACATAGAAAGACAGACAGAGACAGACATAGACCGACAGGCAGAGCTAGACACACAGAGACAGAGCAGAGACAGAGATAGAGAGACAGAGTCATGAGTACGTATACAAGGATCACCTTTATTGTAGTTGAGAGACACAATATTAACAGGCACAAAGATTGCCAGAAAAATCATAATACCCATTCTCAAACATAAAAATAAAATTTGCTTTAAGTCATAGAGATATAGTAGATATTTTTGAATTGGCTTTTGAGACCTAAGCTAAATGGTACTTAAACCCAAACTGTAGAAAAAAGCAAAAGTTAAATTTGTTGTTCCTCTGAGCATGTGAACTAAAGTATAACTTGGTACGTGTAAAAGGGAAAGTAATTCATGTGCCAAGGGATCCAGACATGAAAGTATAATTTGATTTCCCAGTTAAACTATTGCTATTAGGTAGTAAACCCTACGCAACGCAACAAAACAAAGACAAAACTTCTGCCCTACAGGGTCCACAGACAAGTGGACATATAAACAATAATAGTTTTTGATATTAAGCTCCATGATATACTATATTTAAGGTGTTATAGGGACCCAGAACGGGAACACTTGAGCAGCATCAAGGAAAGCAATAGAAGTGTGTTCTGGTTTCCTGAGTTGAGTATTATACAATATACACAGACTTCAGCATGCTCCTAAACTTTGAAGCAACCATTATTTGCTAAATAAACTTTAAAGGCCAAATGTTATTGCATTTGAAAAGCACTAGAGACCGAGGCTTGTAATTTACAGAGATTTACCACTTGAATTCCATTGTATCTGGGCAAATATTTTAAGTGTATTAGCACAAAGTTCAAATGCTGACTCTGGCCTTATTTACTGAAACTGGTAGCAGGCAACCTTAGAAACATTTATTTTCGATAGCTCCACAGAAGTCGCTTTTATAGAACAGTTGCCTGAAGTTTGGTGGCTTTATAACCACAGGTTTCAGTTTTTCTCATACATCTGGCAAATCTAGAGGGGAAACTGCTAGTCACGAGTTTGAAGTACACAGTCACTATCTGGCAGGAATAGCTGACAGAAAATAAAGTGATTATAAGTACTTTAGTAGGCTGCATGGTTTGCACTGAATCACCACAGCTTTGTTTTGTTCTTTAAAGCAGCCCTCTGTAAACCCTTATGTTCTGGGCTAATTAAATTTCCACAGTAGAGAATGCATAATCAGTAGTGGGTGTGATGCACCTGGAATTTATTATTTATCTTCCAAGACCATGTATACTCACTGGCCTTTGACAATTAGTAATAGGTTAATCATTTTGAGAGTAATTGGCTGCTACATTAATCATCCCCTTCCTGAGCTCTCTTGAATCTGATGACTAGCTGCCTACAAATGATTTAATGATACCTAGATGTTGACTTTGTTCCTGATTGATTCTGATATTGCTAGAGAATTCATTTGATTCTTACAATGACTATAGGGATCTTTACATTCACATCCTTTACATAGTGACCTAACAAATATACTTTCTATAAAACATTTCCAATTTGAAGAGAATTTATGCATCTTTTTTCTAATTATAAGGTAGCACTCATGTTTCTTTTTTCTACCTGTGGGACTACTGACACATATCCAAAGAAATAAGTCCAAAGAAAACAAGTGGTTTTCAATATATCTTCTGTGTATGTCACTTCATTATTATTAATGGTTTATCTGACATACTTAATTTATCAAGGCTACATTAGCTTCTCAATGTCTTTTATAACCCTTTTCCCCCTAGAACATCAATGCCTGCTTTTAACCTAATTGTTTTTAACTATGGGATATTTTGCCATCTAGAGAACATTTAGTAGTATTTGTTTACATTATTGATTTTCATAAGGACAGGTAGCAGGGGATGATCTTATCAATCCTGTTGAAGCCAGGATGATTCAAAACATTGTATAAGACAAAGGACAATGTTGCACATCAAATAATTTATTCTAGTACAAACACGAATCATGTAACATTTTGTTGCTTGCCATTGGATCCCCTTCCCTAACTGGACTGCCTGGTTGGGCCTCAGTGGGAGAGGATGCACTTAGTTCTACTGGGACTGGATGTCCCAGGGTGGGACAGTACTCAAGTGGGGTTTCCTCTTCTCTTCAGAACTGGGAGGAGAGGAGGGAAGGGCTGTGATGGGCATGTAAAGTAAGTAAATAAATTAATAAATGGAACTAAAACGAAAAAGTAAGCCATCATAACACTAAAAATGATTGAGTTTCTCAAATTTACTCATAAGTTCATCTAATTAGAATGAGGCACTTGCACTGGATGCATAATCCCTAGCTAGTAAATGACAAGTATGAAAATTGGAACACTGAAATATATTTGGCCAAAATCCATTGATTTCAACAGACAACATATAACTAACATTAAATATACTCACTTTTTAGCATCATAAACCACTACAGGAAAATGATCTTTAATCTCTAAGAAAATTAGTAGTTAAAGAACAGTCTTTAGTTTGTGATCCAACAAATGATAAATTAGGAATAATACTCAAATTATAAAACCTCATTTAGCTTTGCAAGAAAATAGTTTGTCATAAGTCAATCACCATAAGCAGTGATTCCAGAAGAAAGTTGTAATTACCATAGGATTTAAAATTTTTTCTTTCCAAAGTGTGTGATACTAGAAATATATACACATATAGTTTAACATTTACTGAAATATGTTCTAGATAGCAATTTTCTAGGTGTTCTTAAGGACATTTAATAAGTTTGTCATCATGATGTCATCTTTATTTGAAGAAGATTTTTATAAAAGTATTTTTTTTACATTTTCAAATTAGACAGAGTATATGTCATTAACAAATTTTGTACAGAAATATTTGAAACAGTGTTATGTAGCCTAGGCAAGCCTTGATCTGTTTATGAAGCCAGTGCTTCTACCCTTTCTACCTCTAGCTCCTCAATACTAGGATTGTTGACATATGTTACCATGCTCAGGTAACATACTACCACATTGAACTGATACAGTCAATATTTTTTACTTCAGAAATTTGGACCTGGCTGGATTCAATAAAATATGTAAGCAGAAGTCCTCCTGAAAAGAGAGTCAATGAGTAGTAACACATTAGGAACCTTTTCACATTAATAAAAGCGGAAAAAACAAAAACAAAGCAAACACAAATAGTAAAAATTTTGTCAAAAAAATTCAAGGATTGGAAGTTGGAAGACAACATGGGGTTTGGGAAAAGTTGGAGTGAAAGTGGATATAATCCAAACACATTGTATACATATATATTAATTTCTCAAGGGATGGGTGAATAAAGTTTTCAGAAAATCATTGTATTCAAAGGACTAGGAAACACTCCTTGCCATGTAGTTCTTTTTCCTTTTTAACATCTGCCTTTCTAGTGGTAAATTAACTGTGGTGTATAGATACTTCAATATTATATAAAACGTTTAACAAGAGTCTGAAGAGATGGCTTTGAGGTTAGGAGCATTGGCTGCTCTTTCAGAGGACCTAGGTTCAATACTCATGCCTTAAAAAATCATATCTCTGACTCTTTCCATGACTCTTACCTATATTCTATTGAGAGTTCCATCACATGCATATTCAGTTTTTCACCAAATATAATAGATCTTAATATCTTATGTTTTAAAACTTGTATTAGTTACCATTCTATATAGTTTAATTCTTTTTACCTCTGAGGAAACTTGGAGATGTAGAACCCCTAAATAAAGGATTGTTTTCATTACCCAACTGTTATTTTATTTATCAAAATTAGTTGACAATTTGTATGGTCATAATATTTTTCAGGATATTATGCCAGAATATATATTTTCTGATGTTATATATTTTCATTAATATTTTCACTAGAAATTGTGGTGCAACAGCAATTTTAGTAACATAAAGAAGGAGTTTGTATTACTTTTTCATACTTATTTCAATTAAGCTATGAATAATGAAAATTAGTGATATGAATAAAATCATTAAATAATCATCCTAATTTTTGCACTGAAAGCCAAGCATATTTTGCAAATGAACTTA
>JAJTUV010003949.1:0-33091 GCA_021653895.1 Mastomys natalensis | reverse complement strand
AATTAAAAAAAAGGAAATAAGTAAATGTTTTTAGTGCAGCAGGGTACTACCAAAGCAAATAGTAAATTTAATGCAAAAAAAAAATTCAGTTTTTTAAACAAAAGGGCACTTATTTTTTGTTTTTCCCCTAATAATTCAAGTCAGAAACTTTTTTGAAACCCAGGATTAGATGTGTTTTTTATTTCGCCAACCTTTTTTGTTAGCTAAAGTCAGAGTTCAAACTGAAAGAAGCCCTAAAAAACCCAAAATTAATTATTTGTCCAACAACAGAAAAAATGTGAGAGAAAGCGGGTCCACCCTCACCTCACCCAAAGAGGAACATCACCTGAACCAAGTCCAGTATTTTTTCCATTTATTATTTTAAATTTTTTAAATTTGGGGTTTCCCTGTGATTACATGGAACAGTCAAAGGCAAAATGAATCTTGCATGGTCAAGGGCCATTTGGGGACACAGTGATGGCTATAACAACTACAAAGGGGTCTTCTTAGTCCTGAGAAGATTCAAAGATAACCCAAATGTACCGTCAACATCATTGAACAAACAGCTGAAACAAGTCACATAATCTTTTCCAGGAGAGTTCTCTGCCTTTTCACTGCCCCAAACTAGGACAAAAGGGTGAAAGATACATTTTAAGCAATGAGAAAATTTGGGCTCTGGCCTCGGGACTAAAATAAAAGGTTCTGAAAAGGGTCCTCAAAGGCACAAAATTTGACATCATTTCTTAATGCATTTGTGAGTGAAAGAAAAAGGATGTGTATACATTTAAGTTTTTTGGTCCACCTCCCATCCCAGAACCAGCACTCCCATTTGAATCAATAAGAGCTCTGAATTCTTTTCTTACTTGGACATGGCGAGTACCATCCTGTACCATTTAATGAATAATTGAAAATTGAAATAATCTAAGTCACTGGACTATATCAAAATGAACTTTTCATTTTTGGGATGAGTGCCATTTAAATGTGAATTATTTACCTATGTTTGATGTATTTTGTAAAATAATGAAGATATTAACGGCCCTACCAGGGGTTTTTGCGGTAAAGTCATTCTGTGTCTGCCACACTGTTCTCACTGCTCCCATTTTTTTACTGCGGGATAGCTGTAGGGAAAAAAAGGAAATGCTGAAATACAAAGATTCATGGACAGACTGAGAATGTTAGGAATAAGCAACCTTCAAGACTTATTACTATGTCACTGCTATTACTCCCGGGGAATACTTCTATATTTGCTTTACTGGTTTGGGGGAAAAAATTTTAGTAGCATGCAAACATGTTCGTGTGTTGAGAATTTTTTTGATAAAATTTTTCATTGTTAGAAAAATCACATTATAAATTAACAAAAAAAAAAAATTACAACCCTAGAAGGGTTTTTTGGGGGTTGTATACAAAAACCCCGGAACCAAAATCATGAGGAAGCATGAGCAAATCAATTTTAAAACATTCTAGGGAATAAGGGGGCTTTGATCCTAAAAATAATCAGTAAAAAAAAAAAAAAATACGGCCCATGAAACTGTATCGGTTAAAAGGGGGAGGAAAAAAAAAAAAAAAAAAAACTGAATGGAAGTTGATCGGGGTTGAAAAAAAAATGTTTTTTAATTTTAATTTCTTGAAGGGGGAAATAAAAAAATTCAAAAAAACCCGGGGAAAAAAAATGTGGACTTAGTACTAAAATTGGTATTAAATAAAATTTCGATTTCCCAAAAATTGGAATTTTTGCCTGTGGTTTGCAAAAAAATTTGTTTTTACTTTCCAAAATTTTTTTGGGGAAAAAAGGGCCCCCATGATCCCCTGCAAGTTCCCCTCAAATGCTTTTAAAAATAACGGAACAGCAACATGTATGCATGTAGGGGGGCCTGGGAGGGGGTTAGAGGAGCTAGTGCGATCTAAACCTTTTTTTCCCCTCTCACCCAAAAAACTTGTCTTATTTTTAGAAAACTTTATTAAAAAATTTTAAGGAAAAAATTTTCCGAAATCAGCTATACTTCCATAGTTTTTTTTTAAAAATTTTAAATGTTCATCTTCAAAAAAAATTCTAAAGCCAAAAGCATACTCCCACAACGGTGAGTAAAATCCCTTTTTTGGGCCCCCACAAAAGCTTAAAGTTTGGAAAAAATTTTTAATTTAAAAGGTATGTTTTTCCAAACCCCCCAGTCATTTTTTTTTTGGTTTTTGGCGTTTTAACTTTTTTTTGATTCTTTGGGAGTTTCAAATTATGAAGTTCAGTCATCCCCAAAAATTTTTTTCCATTCCCCCTACTCCCTTCGGGCCCTTGCAACCTCCCCCAACCCCTTTAAAACACATGCCACACACCAGCAAAAACATTTTTTTCATGGAAGCTGGGTGTGTCACACTTTTCCCCCAAAAATAACCATTGTCCAGACATCTTCATTTTTCAAATTTTTCATTGCAATGAGTCATTGGTCTAGTTCAAGATCTCTGGCTTCTCGGGGACCGACAATATCGGTTTTCCCCCTTTGGGACTGTTTTTGGTTTCCGTTTTTTGCCCGTGTCATGAAAACCCCAAAAATTTTGGTCTGCAGGACCACCTTTTTTAAGGCCCCAACAGCTCACAGGTGATTAGATTTGGGGGGGGGCCAAATTTTAAACCCTGGATTTTTGCCTGTGCCGAAAACTCCCCTTATTCCCCCCCCCCCAAGGAAGCTCTCCAGACTGTTCCAGCTGGGGCCCCCAAAGCCACCATCCCCCGGGGGAAGGGGGTTGCTGTCTTGTTTAAAAAGCCTTGGGATCAGTTCAACTAATATCCTCCAGACCAGCCCCCACTGTCCTCCCCGTCAAAAAAAGGGGCCCCCTTCTCTCAAGAAAAGCAGCTGGCAAGGGGCGGGGGCCGCTCTCCCCCTTTTTGGGTTTTTCCCTGCCTTTGCCCCCCAGGCCCGCTCCCCATTGAATTCTCAAAAAAAATATGACCTTGATCCTCAATCCCCGTAAAAAATGATTTAAAAGACCAAAAATATATGGGAAAAAAGGTTTTAAAAGGGAAAAGGACTAAATTTGGGGTACCCAAATTAAAAGGGGGCCCCCCCTTTTAGGGGAAAGCTGGTGGTTTTGAACTTAAAAATGGGTTTTATTTTGGAGGGGGCTACAGGAATTTTTGACTTGGGGGGGATTTTAAAGGGGGGATTTTTAAAAAATTTTGGGGGGGGTTTTGGGGGCCCCTAAAAAACCCATTTCAATTAAGGATTGGGGGGTTTTTTTGGGGAAAAGGGGGGGAAGGGAAAAAAATTTTTGGGGGTTGGTTGGGGTTGGGGAAAAAAAATGGGGGGGGCCGTGCAATTTTTAATTTTCCCCCTAATTCTGGGGAAAATTAAAAGGATTATTTTTAAAAAAAACGGCGGGGCTAAAAGGAAAGGGGAATTTTTTAAGAAAAAACCCCCGGGGTTTTCTTTTGAAAAGGGGGGAAAAAGGGGGCCCAGAAACCTCAAATAAAAAGGGGTTGGCAGGCAACCTTCCCAAATTTGGGGGGGGGTTTTAAATTTCCAAAAAGGGGGGGTTTTTTAAGTAGATGGGGGTTTTTAAACCTTTTCCCCAGGGTTTGGCCCCTTTTTTAAGTCCCTTTTTTTAAAGGAAGATTGGAAAAAAAATTTTGGGGCTTTTTGGGGGGAGGGGGTTTGAAATTTTGGGGAAAAAAAATTTAAATTAATTTTGGAAAAAGTGCGGGGGGCCCCCCCGAAATTTTGGGGGGGGGGGGCCTTTTTTTGGGGGGCTTTTTTAAAAGTTAAAAGGGGTTTTTTGGGTTTTTAAATTTTTCTTTTAAAAAAACATTTTTTAAAAAGAAAGGGGGGGGGGTTAAACCCAAAAAAAAACAAAAATTTTCCAAATGGAGTAAAAGGGGAAAAAAATTCAAAATCCCCCCCCCAAACCCCTTTTTAAAAACCCTTTAAAATTGCCCAGGGAAAATTCCCTTTGGGGCCCCCTAAAATTTTTGTTCTTTTCTGTTTCTATTTTGGGGAAATTTTTTTTCACCCTCCCCAAAAAACCCCCCAAAAAAAATTTTTCTCTGTAGTATCATCTATGATTCTTGCTCCTTCCTCCCCCACTTTCTTTCTAATCCTCCAACAGCATTTAAGACACCTCTCTCAAAGTCACTGGATTGTCTTCCAGAATCATTTCCTAACTAATTTTGTGGTTCATCTTTTATTCTTTAAGAACTTCTATTTTGATCATATCCTTCCCTCCCCAGATCCTCCCCACCTCCCACCATCCCAATGTTATGCTTATTTTTTCTCTCTCAAAGCAACAATAACAATATGGAGTCTGACACACGTTGGCCAGCTTCTCTTGAGCAGGGGCTTGCCCTGGATTATGTTGATATACCTAGTATCTTTCCACTGAAAAAAAAATTGTTTCCTCCTCTCCAAGCATCCATCAATTACAAATAGTTTCTTGGCTAGGGGAGGAGTTTGTACCCACTTTCCCTCCTCAGTGCTGCGGTTTTGTCCATCTTAAAACTTGTGTAGGTCTTGTGCATGACATCATCGCCTCTGTGGGTTCATACATACATCAGTCCTGTTGTCTCTGGAAGATACTGTTTGAATGGTGTCATCCACCACTTCTGGCTCTTACAGTCTTTCTGTCCCACACCCAACCCCTATCTTCCTCATTGATTCCTTGAAGGGAGAAGATTGGATGAAAATATCCTATTTATGTCAAATGTGACAAAGTCTCTTACTGCTCACTGTTCATTTATTAATTGTGGGGTAAGTGGAACCATGTAACCACACAGAAAGACTGGTAAGGTCAAGCAGATTAAGGAACCCTGCTAATTCTCATAATTGAGAACGGTAGGCCTTTGAATCTGCTCCAGACCAAATTCCTATCCTGGAGCGCTTGACCAAGTGACCAAGACACCCTACTAAGAGGACCATGATAATTAGTCCTGTAGCATAAAGTCCAGAGGTCTCCATGCTAATGAAGTATCTAGATGGTCCCCCAAGGGTTTAGACAATAAGCTTCCCTTTCTAGGCATTCCTTCCTGCAAAGGGTAGATAATCTCTGGTCCACCCTATGTAAGTCTTATGCATCCTCTTTCCACCATGAATAAACAGTTTGAACAAGCAATGACTGTCTCCTTCCTCAAGGACCAAAGTGGAGGGGGATCCTTAGTCATATAGAGAGTCTACCTAAGTTTCCCACAGAAGGCCTGTCTGTACTCCTGCCACTCACCCTGAGCTAAGCTGGATTCCCCCACCTCAGGCACATCTCAGGCCCATGGGCCCCCATTCTCAACCTTTCAAGGTTCCCAGCAGCGGCTGGGTGCCCAGGAGCTTGAAAACCACAGTCTCTGCCCCAGCCTGTACTGTTTCTCACCAGCAGCAACACGGGCTGGGGCCCCCTTCCTTAGGCTTCGTTCAGCCCTCCCCTGAGCTGCATGTTGGAGTGTCCCCAGAGCCTAGCACTCCAATAGCATCAAGGAAGTAACATAGCCTAGCCCTCAGTGTTTTGCCTTATCGGTGAGACTAAATGCAGACCCACATCTGGTACCCAAACAGTTAATTACCATCTGCAAGAAGAAGTGTCTCTGATGATCCTTTGTGAATGATGTACTGACCCTATGGATATAGCAATATGTCTTTAGAAGTTGTTTTATTGCTATGATTATTTAGGGAAATAATTGTAGTACTAGTTTTTTCCTAGAGTGCATTACCTATCTAGTCTCCAGATTTTTTTTTAGCAGCTTGAGGATGGAGACTCTGTTTTATTCATTACAAAATTATCAATACCCAAAATAATTAATGTTACATAGTAGGTAGTCAAAATGTATGTAGTAGGACTGCTTCAACCAGTGAATGCTTAAGTAATCATGGCCTACAAGCTGGACACTTGGCAACTTACCACAGAAAATACCCTGGGTTCACTCGGGGTCTGCTTTCAGCTTGTATAACACATCTCACATTAAAGCAGCATCATAAACACTGTTAAGTTCACTTTGAAGATGAATAAACCAGGATAAGGAGATGGGGAGATAAACAATAATGCTTTCTGCACAAGCAAGAGACTTGGACTCATCTTAGGAATAATCTTCCTGTGTTAGTGCTCAGAAACAGAGTGACATAGGAGACATTTCTTCTTTACTTTTAAATGCAACAGCACATAAAAAGATACTCAATATTATTTGTCATCAGAGAAATATATAGTGAACATTACAATCATATAGCTTTTTACACTCATTAAATGCAAGTGTCGTGTAAAAACAGACAATATGGAACATTAGTGAGGTTGTAGAGAAACTGAAATCTTCATTGCCTCAATGGGGAGAATGTACAATGGTAAGGAGTCCAGGATACTGCTTGCAATGCTACTCTTAAAGATCTATGCAAGAGAAGCAAAAACACATGTAAACACAAAGATCTGCATGTACATGAACATAGCAGCATTATTTGCAATGGTTCAAATGTAGAAACAACCCCAAAATCTACCAACCAATGAATGGATAAGCAGAACATGGTGCTGCTCTAACAACAGAATACTATTCAGCAAGGAGCAAGAACAAAATGGTACATATTAAAATAGTGAATGAATGTAAAAGATCATATCATACATGATTAAGTGCATCGGAAATGTTGAGAACAAGTAAATCTAGACCAAAAGAAAGTAGATTCATGGTTGCCCAGGTCTGGAGGGAAGAAGATAGATTAACTGTAAGTAGGCACAATGGATTTTACAGGGATTCTAAAAACATTCTTAAATTGAATTATGGTAATGGTTACATAAATCAGTAAATTTACTAAAAAAAAAAATCATTAAATTGTATACTTAAAAGAATAAACCATGTGGTGTTTAAAGTATTCTTCAATATAATTGTTTGACCTTTTGTTTTGTTTTTGAGACAAGCTCTTGCTATTTAGCCCAGGGTGTGCATGAATTTGCCCTCTCTAACTGCAAATCCATTGTCCTCTTGCCTGATCCTCCTGAATGTAGAGGTTACAAGCATAAGTCATGGTGACTGATTTTAACGTTTTACTACTAGTTATATACTTGGTATAGCACCACATCCTATCTCTTCTAGCTTCTGGATCTGGAGTCTCTCTACAAGCTCCTAATCCCCATATAGCACCCAGAATCTACTCAATACCCTAGGAAGGGTGACAGGGTACCTTCACCTGCACAGGCAAGTTTTCTACACTGTTAAATTTGCACAAGCATTTAGCATGGATATCAATTTCCCAAGAGAGAATTTACCACACACTGGATGCCAGCATGGCACAGACAGTTCTTACACATTTTCACATTGTACAAGGAGAGGCCCCTGCTCAGGTTGGAGGTAAGGTTTCAACACAGTACCAGGTATTTCTCTTGGTCCTAAGCGGTTAACAGCATGCCCTTAGAAATGTTCATTCTCTGTGTTTTATTCTTTCTATTCTTTCTCCCAATTTGTTCCTGTTTTCCTTATAAAATATTTTCTAAAGCATCACCATGTGAACCAATATTGGTGTACCTATATTTATACTGATATATATTTATACATACAAATTTAACACTTATATGACACTCAATGCTGACCACTCTACTGAATTATTTGCATACATATGCCAATTTGATCCTATAAGAATATGAGGGAGTGTGTGGTGGTTTAAATGAGAATAGACCCCATAGGCTCATATATTTGGTCTCCAGTTGATAAAACTATTTGGGAAGGATTAGGAAGCATGGTTTTGCTAAAGGAGGTGTGCCACTGGGTGGGTTTTAAAGTTTCAAAAGCTCTATCTCTCTCTGTCTGTCTGTCTCTCTGTGTGTCTCTCTGTGCCTGTCTGCCCCCCCTCTCTGTTTTATGCCTGTGTATCACATTGGGAGGTAAGCTCTCAATTGCTTCAGCATCAGGCCTGACTGCCTCTTACCATGCTCCCCTCCATGATGGTCATGGACTCTAACCTCTGGAACCATGAACTCCAATAACATCTTTCTTCTGTAAGTTGCTTTGGTCATAGTATCTCTTCATGGCAGTAGAAAAAGGAACTAAGGCAGGGTTGCTATTATTTTCTCTAGTTTAACAATAGACAATGGAATAACATGCTCAAGCTAATAATCGAGAGCTGGGATTGAGCGCTAATTATATTCTAGCATTGGGCTCATAATTGCTGTATATTGTACTTCATCTTAAACATAACAGTGTGTTAAATTCCATAACTTAAGTTCTTTTAATGCTTTCAGCTCCAATTTATGAGCAAGGAAACAGCTAGTACTGAACAATATATTTCCCCATCTGGAGGCTTTTGATCCATTATATCATGAACTAACTTCCCAGACATTTTATTCTGTATCAGTCTTCCTAAGCATGAACATAGATCAGAATCCCTTGGAGGAATCCTTAGATTCTCTTGGGCTCTAACCGTAGAATTCTGATTTCAGCAGATCTGTGGCACAGTCTGTTTTTCTGTGGTTCTATGAAGTTCAAATGTGCTGATACTGCTGGTCTTTGAACCACATTTCGAGAACCACTGCTCTTATTCAAAATGATCCTATTCCAGAAGAATTTATAAACTGACGTTAGTACTCAAATACAAGGTTTTGAGCTACAAATATGACTAAGTGGATAAAATGTTTGCTGTGCAACCATTAGGACCTGTGTATCGATTCCAAGCATCCATACAATAAACACCAAGAGTGGTAGCACACACCTATAACCTCAATGCTATGGAGGAAGAGGATAAAGACAAGCATATCCGTGGGACCCACTGTTCATCTGGTTTTGCCAGCTGGTGAACACCAAATTTAATGAGAGACCCTGTCTGAAAAAGTAAGATGGAGAAGCTATTAATGTGTCCTCCCTCCATGTTTAACAAACCAAAAATGAAGGAGGAGAGAGAAAGAGAGAGAGAGAAAGAGAGAGAGAGAGAGAGAGAGAGAGAGAGAGAGAGAGAGAGAGAGAGAGAGAAGAAGAAGAAGAAGAAGAAGAAGAAGAAGAAGAAGAAGAAGAAGAAGAAGAAGGTTTTACTTGCTTCTCAGGCCTATGCCAGTGTTCACACATTCTTTGGTCTGTATCCCACTCATCTCTCAGAGCCTAAACTTTGGAAATCTAAGTTGTCATTTGGATTCTACTCCCTGTTATACAGTTACTAAAACTCAAAAAGGCCTCCATTTGCATCAATGTCCATTAGTTTTAAAGACCAGGGACCTAGGAATCACAGAGACCTTATTGAAATCTCAGATCATTTCATTAACACTTAAGATTAAAGAATCACCTGCCCATATAATGGCCTACCTCACAGATATTGTGATGTCAAGTTTCTATGTGTGTCTACCATAAAGGATTTTAAATGAACTAAACCTAGCAAATTTGGCCTCTACTCTGTGGTGAGAGAGTATTCTGCTATCCTAGTGTCACTTCCTCTTCTAAGGTTACCAGCCCCATTGCCCTCCCTCTACACCTTGATGAAACCTTAACCACTTTCTTCAAGGCCTTATCTCTGAATAGAATTTCTTGGAGATTAAAGCTTTAGCACAAGGGAGAGGGCAACAGGCACAATTCAATTTGGGATGAAGTTCCCAGAAGGGTCACTTTTAGCTTTAAGCCTCAGATGGGCAAAACCTATAAACAGGTGGAATGGGACCAGAAAGGGGATTTTAAAAAAAAAGAATTCATTTTGTTTTTATCTCTATATAAATCTGTGATGGGTGAGAAAAAGACCCAAGGCAGAACAGATGCTCACTGTCCACTGGCTTTTTTAGCTTACTCATAGAACCTGTATGGACTCAAATAAGCATTTGGCACCTACATGAGAAGCTATTTCTGTGACAGTTTGCTGCCAACATAAAGAAGAGAACTGAAAATAATCTTAATTCATACCTTAATATTTTAAATGAGACAAAACCATGGCAGCCATTTAAAACTTGTATTTAATTAGACATTCTCTGAAAGACAAGATTTTAAAGTAATCCCTCAGCAATCACCAACACGCCATTTCCATATGCTGTCAGCCTTCTGTACTCACAGGTGCCATGGGCTTGACCAGCTGCTGATGGAAAGCACTGAAAAATCGCATCTGTATTAAACATGGACAGACTTTTCGTGTTGTTATTTCCTAAGCAATCGACTATGACAACTATTTATGTAGTATTTACACTGTAGTGGGTAGTACAAGTAATCTCAGATTATTTAAAGTATACAGAACGTTATGCTTAGATTCTGTGTAAATAGTATGCAATTTTGTAATTTTCTATAAAAGACTTGGTATTTACAAAGGTCCTGGAAGTATTTCCCTGCTCCATCTCCTTCTCCCTTTCCCTCTTCCTCTCTCTCTCTCCCTTTCCCTTTCCTTCTCCCCCTCCCCCTCAGTGTGTTTGCATTCTTGTGTAAAAATTCAATGGCTTCTGCCATGCATAGTAGAAAAAACATGAAATTCAAACAGACAGCTTGCTATAAGCTTTGTTGATAGTCACAAATACCCCCTAAATACAAGACATCTATAGAAAATAGATAGGGACATAAATAAATTAAACTACATATGAAGCATATGGGCAGGTTATTACTAAAACCCCAAACTGGAAAAATAAAGTCAGAAAGCTGTAAGGAAATGAAGAAAACTATAAATAACAAAGAAAACAGGCAAACAGAACAGAGGTACAGATGATCCTAAGTCAGACTTCCTCTGGAAGTTTTGTTAACTTTAATAGACAATTTTCCGTTGAATCCCAAATTACTGATGGTGTGAAACGAATAAAAATGAGGCTCTCAGAAAAATACACATAAAACACCAGTAAAAGGAGGAGCTTGAGTTGGTTAGGAGATAGCTTCATGCTCCAACATTGGCTGAGCAACAAGACTTAGGTAGTGATTTGGCTAGCCAAACAGATGCATTTCATAAACATGTTTACATTTTCCACATTGCCCCATGCTGTGAATTTCAGTTAAATGCCAGTTTCTGGACTAGGGAACAGACACTCTTCCTCCTGACTCAATGGGAATAAAAGCCTCTAAGTTAGAGCTGAGCTTTAGCAAGCTTGCTCTGAACTGTCTCACCTTTCCTTCCTAATCCACTACCCTCCAGATCCCCAGTCTTAGTCAGGGTTTCTATTTCTGCACAAAATATGACCAACAAGCAAGTTGGGGAGGAAAGGGTTTATTCAGCTTACACTTCCACATTGCTGTTCATCACCAAAGGAACTCAGGACTGGAACTCCAGCAGGTCAGGAAGCAGGAGCTGATGCAGAGGCCATGGAGGAATGTTCCTTGCTGGCTTGCTTCCCCTGGCTTGCTCAGCTTGCTTTCTTACAGAACCCAGGACTACCAGCCCAGGGATGGCACCACCCACAATGGGCCCTCCCCCCTTGATCACTAATTGAGAAAATGCCTTACAGCTAGATCTCATGGAGGCATTTCCTCACGGGAGGCTCCTTTCTCTGTGATAACTCCAGCTTGTGTCAAGTTGACACACAAAACCAGCCAGTATATCCCTAAAGCCAAAATTTGAGATACCTTATTGAAAATCTCACTTCACAACCATAGGAAGAAAGAAACCAAAAAGGGAAAGCAGCTTTGTCAACTTCACAAGAGTTCATTTATACTGGAGTATTAATTAGCTGGAGAAATTGAAATTAGCTATCACTCAGGCCTGTAAACCCATCAGGGGTGATGGTGGTGGTTGTGGTGGGTGATCTGGGAAGGTCTCTGTCTTGTCAAGAGTCTGGGAGGCCTCACACCAGGACAGACAAGCCCAAAGGCAGTAGCCTACTGATTTGGGCCCCAGCAGCTCCTGTTGCTGCATCCAGTCCCCAGCCTGGATGAAAGCCCCAAAAGTAGCCTGAGGATTCTGACAGTTCAGTAGCTGCCAATTCCCCTGCCCAGAGTCAGTTTTAGCAGCTGGAATCAGAATGATTCTTTAAAATTACTAATGCAAAACTTTAAGTTTCACAGAGAAATAGAGTTCAGAGCCCACCACAGGGGGACCCCCCACCGAGTACACACAATTTGTCTCTTTAGAACCTGGCTCCCAGTTTTTCCAGATAACAGTTGCTTTTTGATACATGTTTCCAAGGCATTGGTCCCTGGCCTCTCAGTTCCTAGCAAACACAACTCTTCTGCCTCCCAGTGAGAGAAGTGAACTCTGACTATGTGAACTCTTACTATATATTGTATAAGGAAAGTCCACTGGGAAGAATTCTAGTCCATGTAGTTTCTCAAGTAGGCAACCACTCTCTGATATGAAATCCTCCTGTGTGGTCAAGTAAACACATCCATTCACAGATTAAACTGCCAGAATGAAAAAGCTAAGGCAAATTTTCATGATCGAATGGTTTTCAAGATATGAACTATTTTTGCCAATCCTGGGAGCTCCTCCAGACCCATACCAACAAAAGTCAAAAGTGAAAATCAACTTGGCAGACAAGAAAACAGACAACGAGCACTCTTTGCTTTAACAAGGTCACAGGGGAATAAAAACCACCAGCAAAGGCTACTTACAAATGAGGAAATCTCCAAATTCTTGAAGTAAATCATACTGGTTCTAATTCACCATCAAGAGATGTACATGTTCCTTCTCCCTTACTCCAATATTAGCAGAGAGCCTTCTATGAATATTTCTTCTATAGGAATCCTGGTAGTACTACTAGCAAGTCAAACTGATACCTGTTTTCCACGGAAGTCATAATCAAACACAGAAAATTCAACAACGAGGAGAGCTAAGCATGCGTGCCAGCATCAATTTACTCTAGAACCAGACACTCTAGCAGGTGTATTCAACCCATGACCTATGGGCTGCTAGTGGTCCAACATAGCTGAGAATAAAGCCCAATAAAGACTCAGAAACTTCCTTAAAACAAAATGAGATTGGGGGTGGGTTAAAAACTCCATGTTGAGGTTTTTAAGCATAAACTTTGTAGATTATGTCATGTCTCAATGTTACTTACACATATGCCACAGAAAAAAAAATATCAAAAGAAAATAACACTAAGTTCATGGAAGCAAACTGAGAACATTCTCAACTTGATAAAGTGCTAAAACAACCCACATGTTCAATGTTTTCTCTCTGTGGTCAGGAAAAAAAATGGATTCCATTTTTCTCCTTGGAAACATACTTTATGTTATAGCACATTTGTATATTAAATAACACTATAATAAATGATTTTTTCATATATTTACACAGAAGAAAATGAAGAAAAAAAAAACTTAGGTTACAAAACCCCTCTCCCAGAACAGTTTTTTGGGTTTTTTAAATAAAACTCACTGTTTCTAACATGTCAGTAAGACAAAAGTATTTCATTTTTAATAATTTTTTGCAGGTGTGTGTGGTGGTTGGTATGCATATGTTAATGTGTGTTCAGATGTGAGTAGACATGCATTTGGAGGGTCAAAGTTTATAGTAGGTATCTTCCTTATGCTTCAATTTTATTTTTTGAGGCAAGATCAAAAAATAAGCCTTGCCTTTAACAGCTGAGTCACCTTTCCAACACATATGCAAGGTCTCTCATTAAGCCTGGAGCTCATCAATTTTTGATAGTCTACCAATCCAACTTGCTCCAGTGATCTCCTGTTTCTGTCTCCTAGGTGCTGGGGCTCCCTGTGACTATCATACATGCTGGGATTTTACATGGGTTCTAGAGAGCTGAACTCTAGTCTTCACACTTCCACAACAAGTGTTTTGTCCACTGAATCATTTCTTGAGACCCCTTTTTACCATTCCTAGTCAGCACAGCACCAAACATTGTAGTGGTGGGGAAGATCAAACAATTAAATGAGAGAACATATGAAGCAATTGAAAAGAAAGAAAATATTGCATATGAAATGTTTGTCTAAATAGAAAATCCCAAAGAACAGTTCTTAATTCTAGAATTAATTTTTAGCAGGGTCATATAGACAAGGACAATGACCTCATATATATATACTAATAATAAACACAATGAAAACCAAAATTTAGAATACAATTCCATTACACTTACTCTAAAGAATGAAACACTTAGGTATAAATTATATTGAACGATGTGTAGTATCTGCATCCTACAGATTACAAAATGATATTGAAAGAAATTTAAAACCATGAAATAAATGGAGAGACATGCCAGACTCGTAGATTAAAATGCCCACCATAGGGGAAAACATTGCCAAAATAAATTCTATAGGTTTAATACAATTATTGTAAATATCCTAACAAGGTTTTCTGAAGACATAGATGAGATTATTCTAAAATGTATAATGAATGGCAAATTAGCTATAATAGCTAAAATAACTTTTAAGAAAAATAAAATTGGAGGGAATCTTCCTAATTGATACTAAGACTTACTTTATAGCCACAGTAAGTAGGAAAGAAGAAGTGTGATTCTGGTAGAGATAAGAGACAGATAAATAGAAATGAATAAAGAACTCAGAAATCAATCTACATGTAATTTCTGGCAAAAATGCAAGAGTAATTCAATTGAGAAAACTACATAATTTTTAGACATCCAGTATCACAATACTTAATCATTCATATGCAGAAAAAACATGAACCTAATTCTTATACTTTAGATAAAATTAATTCAAAATGTATATGTAGTTCAAAGAAAAAAATAGGAGACAACCCTTAGAATTTAGACCTAGACAAAAATTTTTGGAGTTAACAAATATCATAAAAAAATGTAAAGTTTTGGTCTGGGAAATACTCTGTTAAAAGAATTAAAAGACAGCTACATTCTAGGAGAAAATATTTGTAACTCATGTAATACTTGCACCTAAAATTTCAAAGTGCAACATTGGAATAAACAAACCACCCACCTAGAAAACAAGCAATATATAAATAGGCATTTCACCAGAGAGTACCCAGACAACAGAAAAGCATCATTCACCATTCAGAAAATATAGGTTTATACCACAGTGACATACCGCTATACAGTAATATGAATGTGTAAATTAAAACTAGTGAAAATACTAAATGCTGTTGAGATTCCAGAGAACACAGATCACTTAGACTTTTCTGCAGGAAATGAAAACTGGCATAGACAGCCTGGCAAATAGGAGGGCAGTTTCTTGTCAAATTAGACACGTGTTTATCATAGAAATCAGGCTGGTACATACCCTAAAGAAATGAAATCATGGTTTCACTCAAAAACCTATACACAAATATCCACAACAGCTCGGCTCCTAATAGCCTAACATGTAAAACAGCAACACAAATGTCTTTCAGGAGGTGAATCCTTAAACAAACTATGGAAAAGAAAAGTGTGGAAATGAAAAGAATCAAATTCTTGGTGATCTACAGTGCTGTGTGTGTGTGTGCAGGTTCACACCTGGAACCCCAGCACTCCAAGGGTATAATACTGGAGGACCACTGCTGGTTTGTGACCAGCCTTATGTACAGAATAAGTTGCATAACAATCTGGGTATACAAACCCTGCCTCAAAACCAAAAAGAATGAAGCAAAAGCTCAGGTATATAATAATGAAATAAGAAAAGTGTACAAATATAGACAACAATATTAGTATTACAAAGGTTAAGGAATATAGGGTGGCTATAGTTAGTCTGAGATCCTAGTGACAATGGATGAGTTCTGCATTGTTATTGTGACTATATAAAGTTGCACAAGTGATATAATCACATGTATATGCATGCACACAGAAAGTATGTATAGTTGGTAAAAATCAGAGTAAGCTCTGAAGACTATGTCAAGGTCAATTTTGATATTGTACTATAGTTATGCAAGAGACCATTATTGATGAGGTGGGGTGTGGATTGCAAGGGGAAGCACCCTGTATATACCATTACAAATTCCTGTTAATCTATAAGCATTTATGAGTTTTGATGCAGCAGATACTGCTGATAAAGTTACCCATGGTGTGAAGTCAATGTTTCTATTTTGGTCAAACTTCAAGAATGGCATGCTAGCCCTTTTTGTCCTGGAATACTTTTATTCCTCCCCATCATGTTAAAGCTTATCTTTAACAACATCAACATGTTGGCAGCCAAAGTACAAGGCTTGAACCTGAAAATGGATCCCCAGTGATTTGGCCTCTAAAAACTGATTTATTTGTGCCTTTAGGAAGTTCAGGTTTTTACTATATTAGGGTATTTCTCATGCTCTGGTATCACACACACACACACACACACACACACACACACAAATCTGTGAGCCTTTTGTGATGTCTAGGAAATAGACAAAAGCCATCTTAACTTCATCATGGTAATAACATCCAAGTCAACAAATCTCAAAGATAGTGCACACCCATGCCTGTCATGTCCACAAATGAATGGATTTTTTAAAATGTAGTATATGGCTCATTAGGTAAGGCTAACTGGTGCCAAGTCTGATAATCTGAGTACTAGCCCTAGGACATACAAGTAGAAGAAAAAGTCCAACCTCTACAAGTTATCCTTTGACATCTGGGCATGAGAACAGAACATACATGCATGCTCAAACGCTCACAATAATATGTAAAATGCAAAAAAAAAAAAAAACCTCACCAATAGACAGTGATACACACACACACACACACACACACACCCCAGAGTTTTATTTTCCATAAAGAAGAATGAAATATTGTCATCTGCAGAAAGAATGGATGGAACTGTTAAGTATAATAAACTAGTCTCAGAAAGATAAATATCTTCTGTTTTCTTTGATATGTAGAATCTAGATTTTAACATATATACATTAGAGTATATGAGACAGCACTTGAGGTAAAGAAGGGATATTAAAGTGAGGGGAAAGGAGAACAGAAGAGGGCAATGAGGAAAAGGACATTATATCATATGCAATTGGTGTATGTAACAAGAAAGCGTAATGGGGCTATTTGAAGTGCAGAGTGGTCCAGTGGGGGAAAATACAAAGTACAAGGATATATTATGTATGAATATGTTACATTGAAACTTTTGTTGTATACCTTAACTGAAAATACTAATTAAAAAAAAGGAAACTGAATGCACGAGACCTGAAGATTAAGGCAAAGAAAATCCCTGCATGGAAAGAAGATATAATTGAAACATCCTACCCTTAGCTAAAGAGCTATCTGTGACTGATCACTGCTTGGAGAGGGAGAGCCAGTTTTCTTTAATGATGCAGCCCCTGAGAGGCTACCCATGCTTTGGTAGATGGCCTATATCTATGCAGACTCTACAGTAGGAAGAGGTTTCATTAAGTAAGAAATAAAATGGACATGTGACATTGGAGGAGAGTGGTGGTTGGGGAATCTGAGTAGAAGAAATGGAGGTGGGCTTGACCAAAACACATTGTATACATTTATATGCAATTCTCAAAAATGTTTTAAAGAAATATGAGGCTCGTTTAGATTAAATGTTATTTCTAAGGTTGAGAGACGGAGAAAGGGAGGGAGGAAGGAAGAACAGTAGGAAGGGAGAAAGAGAGAGAGAGAGAGAGAGAGAGAGAGAGAGAGAGAGAGAGAGAGAGAGAGAGAGAAAGGTGTTGGTTAAACTCTTTAATACAGGGACCATGAGCTACCTTGCTTACCTAATGTACCTTATGAAGAAATGCTTTCAAGCACATGTAGCTGAGAACGTATGTTCAAGGGGTCAATTGAATAATTGATATTGAGCTAAATTCTACATAGGATACTATGTAAACTCAATGATTAGTTATAAAAGTAATCATTGATATTTAAATACTAATACTCAAAATAAACTATCAGTTGCTGGGGGGGGAAACATTTTCCTGAAAACAATTTGCATTTACATTTTCTTTTTTTTCTAAGCTTCTTAGTTTCATTATTTTTAGAGAGATTCTAACTGAGGTTCCAGGCTGGTCTTGAACTTGTTATCCTCCTGAATGCTGAAATAACAGGCATATACCACTGTGGATCCCCGGTTCTGGAGGGTGTCCCATGATGATTTCCCGGCTGAGGACAGAGTGAGAGCAAGGAGGGTCCTCTGCCCGAGTCTCCACTGTCTGTTGGTCTTCAGCCCAGCCTGGTGTGAGAGGTCTGGGCCAAAAGGGTGCGAGTGCAAGCAGGGAGGAGATATTGCCTGCCTCCACTGCTGCCTCTGCTCAAGTCTCCGCTGTCACAACTCGGTCACTCCCAAGTGCTGCACCTGTCTCTACGCTGAGCCAGCCCGTCCTGGGCTGATAGAAGCTGGCTAGCAGGCAAGGAAGCCGCTTGGTGCCCCAGGAAGGTTCCGGGAGAGCGGATCTCTCCCCAAGTGTTACAGCTCTTGAGACAGAAACTCTCGGACACCAGGATGATTCTCGAACACACCCCTTTACTTCTCCTGAATAGAGCCCTTATATACAGTTTCAGGGTGGGTTAGGGTCTGACAGCAGATAATGCCTATTGGCTTGGTCGGAGAGCTTAGAGATACCTCATCTCCATGTGGGTTAGGGTCTGGCAGATAATGCCTATTGGCTTGGACTGAGAGCTTCGAGATACCTCATCTACATGTGGGAGGGCCTGAGGCACTGTTCCTCATGACTGATAGTCATAGACCTCCCTTTGGGAGAGGCTGTGGAGGGCCAAAGCTGAATGAAAAGAACCAGGGCCTGGGGGCAGCGCCAAACACCTGCCGTCCTGATAAAGGTCCGGGGTTCAAGACATGCTCAACCAGGCACCCAGCTGCTTCCCACAGCCCACCGCCCCACATACCACCATGCCCAGCTTTTACTTCATATATATAATAATCATTAATCATTTGTGGTTACAGAAAACAAACTTTAAACAAATCTGTACATATGATTTTCACTGAGATTCATAATAGTAAAAGTCTTGCAGGCATCGGGATAACTCTGTGGGAGAACTGCAAATATAATTTCAAAGAACAAAAAGAACGATGCAAAATTTCTGACTGCCACAGAGCTTGTCAGGTACTTTTAAAATGGATGACGGTAACTGTCATAATTACAGTTCGATTCCAGGAGGTACAATATAAGTGTTTTCTTTTAAGTGTCAATATTTATGCTATACTATCACATGAGGGGTGGAGTTTTACAAAATTCTTTCAAGGTTAAAATGCTGACAGATGCAATAAAGCATGCTGGGAGCTGGGTAAGATCATCTGGATGCTGTTGTCGCATAGACACAGCAAGTTGAAAAGCCACTCACACACCAACTACCTTAACATAAAATAGGAAATCAGATGACAGATTATGGTGCCTATTTTTAGTCTAACAAAGCCAAAGGACAAGCTGAAGACAGGAAGTAATGAGCTGCTCTTCTCTCAAGCAAGCCAGGGCATAGAGAAGTGCCTTCTGCTTCAGGAAGTGTGAGGGAATTAACTCAAGGCGTTAGACTTGAAAACCCATTACCAGACCAGCCACAGTTAAACCCAACTCTTGTCAAGGGCTCTAGAACTAGGGGACTAATACATGCAGACTGCACCTCTGGAATTTCTTTAGATATGCCAACAACTGCCTCCCAAACTATACTCCAATTTGGTGACCAGAGTGTGGGGGCATAGGGTTTTGTCTTGCAACCCAAGCAAGGCCCACTGTGGTGAGAACAAGCACTCTGTAACTTGAAATTTTTCAAATACCTATTTTTAATGATGGTTCTTAAATGCTTTAACCTCCCTTTAACCTATCGCCTACCAGAGGTAGTGGGAAAGAAAGGATACAGGAGACATGGACTTGTTTAGAAAGGTTCTTTGGAGCAACTCCAGTCTGTGTTGCCTGGAAATTGGCAGTTCAGTTCACAGGTTAACAGTGGCAGCTCAGTCCACTTGCAAACACTTCACTTACAGAAATATCTGGTTAGCAGCAGCCATGGTATGACCCAACAGGAATAGCCAGGCCTCAGCTTTGGCTCAAGTCATCAGGAGGGACCAGGAGGAACAACAGGAGTTCTCAGCTGTGCCTTTCTCAGGAATCAAAGATCAGCAAAGACTGGAGATGCACTCAACCTCTGTTATTGTCCATCAAATTCTATTTATACCCTCCAAACATCACATGTCCCCCACACAGGTCTTGCCTCATCACATGAGTCTGTTTCAGCTGATATCACTCTGCCAATCAGCCAAGTCTGCAGAAGTGGCAAGAAACTGCAGTACACCACCAGAAGTTTTTTTGGTGTGTTTCTGTCTACAGATTCCTAACAAATGGAGCAAGACTAAACAGTGTAAGGAGGATCAAAGCAAGTGTGTTGTCAGCAAAAAATCTTTCATCATGTGTCCTTTCACGTGCTTGCTTTAGCAGAACATCCTTTCTCTTGTGTCTGCTTCAGTGAAACATTCCTTCATATGTTTGCCCCAGCAAAACACCATTCAACTGACTTTCCAAAGAACCCTTAAGTTCTGTTTCAGCACACAGTGTAAATGAAAACTCTTGGATGCAGCCCAGGGCTCAGAAAGCTTTAGACCACCCCAACATTAGGCAGAGACCTGTGTACTGTAAAGTAGACTCAGGTTTCACTTTTCATCATAACCATTCTTAGAGTGAGCCTGGGGAGTTCCCATCTCTCCTGAGATAGAGGGCAGGCCACTGCCACTTTGAGAGTGAGATGCAACCCAGCTTAGTGTCCTCAGCTCTAGTGATCAAGTGTCTGTACCATCTGTCCCCTAGCCTGGGGCAGCACAGCTGTATCCAGGCCAGCATTTATAAGACAGAATTCTAGACTGTCTCCTGTACCAGAAAGAAACCGGTACCCTAGTAGAACAGACTCACATTTCAGCTGCTTCACTGAGAATTGTGGCATGGTCCCGAGTGTTCCCCTGAAGCTGGGCAGGTCATGTGCTTATGAGATTGAGGCACAGCATCAGCCTAGGTGGTCAAGGATTTGTCTTTACTGATACTATCCCCAAGCTCAGGTATCATAGTATGGCACATATCCCCAGTGAACGAGAGTAAGATGGAATTGTAAGCAGAGGACTTTAGAACTTTCCTGCCAGGCTAGCAAAGCTTAACAGTGTAGACCATAGTGGCCCCTATGCTTAGGGCTACCTGCATATGGAGCCTCTGCAACAGGCCTGGGACTGAGAGGAAGAAATATAACTTCACTCTGTTAGACTTCTATTCCTGCTAACTTCACCTGTGGCTGGTTAAAATTATCATGGGTCATACATGACTCTCCATCAGCACTAAGCAGTCCCTGGCAGAGGTGACCTGCCCTAGCCTTAGCAAGCACTGGGCTCAGAGTTGTGGAACAACTTGGAAGCTCTGCTGGCTATAGGTATTACATAGGAACCTAGAGTTGCTCCATTCATTGTAATTTTGCTCAGAGCTAAGAAAATTCCTACAGTGCCTCACCATAAGCCAGTATTGACTTCGTACCTGGGCTCTTGAGAGAAGCCTATGGGAATGTACCTCTTTGTAGGTACTCCCTGGTTCATTCTGAACTGCACAAACTGGAGTTTTGGAACAAGTTTGATCTTGGATTTCCCTCTAGTGCCCAAAGAGTGATAACACACTAACAACAGACACCTGGCAAGCATGGAGCTGGGCACCATCCAGTGCTGAAATCATGGAATGAACCATAAACTCAGAGACAATAAACAGCTCATTTGGCATTTCTGCAGCAATGGGAGCAAGGCCAGGCTTTTCAAGACACTGCAACTTCAGTTAATAGTCAAAAGAAGATGCCAGAAACTGACCAGACAACTATCAGGAGGTGAGAAGACACAGTGTTCTAGTTTCATTCTATTGCTGTGATAAACTGTTCTAGCTAAAAGCAATGTAGGAGAAGAAAGGGTTTATTTGGCTTATACTTCCAGGTCACAGTTCATCATTAAGGAAGTCAAGGCAGGAACTTAAGGCAGACCTTGTTATTCCACACAGCATTACCTCCTATCAAGAAACCCCACAGCCAAGTACAGCAGGAGCCATGGAGGATGCCACTTGTTAGCTGGCTTAGAGAAACAGGGTCATGCCTAGCTAGCTTTCTTGTCTAAGTCAGGACCACTCACCCTGGGAATAGTGCCTCCCTCGGTGAAGGGGCCCTCCTACATCAATTAAGAATAAAGACAATCCTCCACAGATATACCCACACACAGGTCAATCTGGGCTAGAGAATTAATTGGGGTTTTCTTCTCAGGTGATATCTAGGCTATGCCAAGTTGACAGGTAAAACTACCTATGGCACATGATAAATAATTTAAAACAGGTGATTAAAGGATAGTTAATGAACTTCATGAAAATGCTGACAGAATTGAATACTCTACTATAGAAACTCAAACATTTGGGGAGTGGAGAGAATGATTTTTAAAAATCAAAGAGAATTCAGTTTTACTTTTTAGAAGCCTGGTACCAAATTTTAAAGCAAACTCTCATGCTTCCTACCCTAAAGCAGAAAACTATTCTCAGCAAAAATAAAAGTAAAATCAAAAGCATTAATGTAGAATGGAGTAAATAGAAAGAAGTAGCAAGTACTAAGACAGACTGAAGGAAAGTCAAAGAGAAAATGAATGAAATGAAGACTGTGCAGAGGAATTTAGCTTTGATAATTATAAGAGCAACTATTTGAGTTATTGGGTTTCGAGAAAGAGTAAGACTGCCAAAGGAGAGTCCATGGGTAGATCTCCCTTGATTGTAGTGCTTGCCTAGCATGAAGCCCCAAGCTCCATTCTGTAGCCCAGGATAGCTCAACTATAATGGCACATCCTGTAATCCCAGCACTCAGAAGAGGAAGGCAGGAGCATCATAAAACCAAGGTCATCCTCCTCTTGACAATATAGCAAGTTTGAGGCCAGCTTTGGCTACATGTGATCCTGTCTAAAAAGAAAAAAGTAGCCAAAGGAATATTACACATATTCAAGGAGATAACAGAAAATTCCCCAAACTAAGAGAAGGTAAATATCCAGGTACAAAAAGGTCAGCAGTCAGACTTCACCCAACTACATCAACCCTAAGGCACTAATAATCATGTTTCCAAAGACAAAGGGTAAAGAGAAAATTATGATGAGTGAAAGAGAAAAGGAACAAGCCAGAAGTGTGCCCCAGTTCACCTTGGCAGTAGACCTCTCAACAAAAGCTGCCTAAGACAGCACCATTCTAAACTTCTGCTTCAGATAAACTGCTATTGCTGTCCAGCGATGTTACTCATTTTTCTATGTTGGTTTTGTATCTTGCAACTTTGTTGAATTTGTTTGGTTCTAATAAATTGTTAAAGACTTTAGAGTCTCCTAATGTGTTAGGTTACATGGGAGGACAATTTGACTTCTTTTCTTTTCCTTTTTTTTTTTTTAAATTTAATTACTGACCCTACCCCCACCTAGTTTTTATCCAGATTCACTGGCTAGGACTTCTAGTACTAGTTGAAATAAAGTGGTAGAAGTAAACTATTTGCACTTCTCTAACTATAACTTAGTACCCACCAGTTGCCTTGGAGCAGATCTTAGGAATCTGGACTGATGGACTGATGGACGGATGGACTAAAGGACTGAGGGACTGATGAATTTTGATGGTTACTGAGTTCCAGTTAGATGACATGTAACTCTGGACTTCCATTGCTAAGCATGGTGACTACAGGAAACAACAGTACACAGTACACTTTGAAATCTAGAACGATTTCAAAATTTTACCACAAAGAAGTGATAAGCATTTGATTTAAATATTACACAATATATACATACATCAGAATATTACAGGTCCCCATTAATATGCATATTTTCTAGGTATGATAGCATACACCAGTACTTGGGAGACTAAGGGAAGCCCATGTTAGCCTGGAAATCTCTATATAGCCCAGGCTAGCCTCAAACTCATGTCAATCCTCCTATCTCAGCCTTTTCAATTTTGATATTATATTCAAGATTTTAAAATTCTTTTAGGATACGTGCTAGCAAAGGAAATTTGGAAAGTCATTAGTTTTTAATCACAGTGTACTGCATAGACAAGTCTTCTCTTAGGAATAGAAATTACTTTATGTGAGACGATGATGATACATCAATTTCACCAGGCTAACATTTATCCCTATAAACATTGCCTCCATCTGTTCCTTGTACTGTCCCATTCTAAGTCTTCCTAACCTTAATCCTGCATGTCTCCGCATGGTCTCCCATCCTCTACCTATCCAGTGGTGTCTTCTGGTCTCTGACACTGCACTCAGTTCACTTTCTTCCCAGGACCTTTCTTTAACCACTGCAGTTCTAGTACTGCTGCCTGCCGCCACCAACCACCCCTCCATAGCTTCTTGCAACATTTATCTCGGTAGTCCACTGTCCTTTATGTGCCACGGTTCCCACCTGCCTACAATCCCTCACCTCCAAACTTTATTGTCTTACTTGTTTGTGGAAATAAATGTTATGAAAGTAGTGAGAAGTAACCATCAAAACTTGAAAAATGCTACATGTGGCTAGTCAACAAAATGTTCAAGTCCTTCATTATATCAACACCAACATGTACTTAGGTTAACACAGTGATATGAATCCATTTACTGGTGATCATTAAGAACTAGGTTTTATATGGAGTGGAGGAAGCCTTGAGTGAGTGAAATCCTAAGTAAATGTGTATTACTGACATGGGCATGACTGTGCCAAGGACTTCAAGGCCTCAGCCCCATAAGAAATTGGCAAAGCCACTCCTCATCAGGGCCATCAGAGGGATGGCAAAGCATTCCTATAGGGCTTCTAGAGCCTAGATTAACTAGACAGCATGTATGTATTGCTTGTGATTTGTTAGCACATGACATCCATTCCATCTCCTTCGTGTCTTACTGCACTAAAAATTCTAGAAAGTTAAATACATTTATCTCTCAGTACCTACAGAAGAGTTTTCCAGGATAGCCCCTAGATTCCAAAATCTTCAGATGACCAAATTGTTTACTGAAAATAGTATTTGTATATAAGCTATGAATATCCTCCCATATATTTTAAATAGTCCCTGAATTATTTTAAATACACAATACAATGCAATGCTATGTAAATAGTTATATTTGATTTGGCAAGATAGCTCTACACATAAAGGTGCTTGATGCTAAATGTTATAAACTACCTAAATTCGATTCTTATGATCCATATGGTAGAAGGAGAGAAATGACTTTGGTGAGTTGTTCTCTGACCTCCACACATATATTATGATATATGTGGATTTTCCTGCATAGACACACATACACGTGCATGCGTGCACACAGGCACAAACACACACAGCTAAATACATAAATAGATAAACAGATAAATGTAATTTAAAAATTGGTAGAAAGGAGCAATGCGATGGCCCAGTAGGTAAAGTTGTTTGCTGCCAAGTCTGATAACATAAGTTTGATCCCTGGAACCCACAGAAAAGGAAAGAATTAATTCTCACAAATTTTTCTCTGACCTACACATGTACAATGAAACATGTTCATGTACCCATATATAATACATATATTACATACATACATACATACATACATATATACATACATACATACATACAAAGTAATGTAGTAAAAGTTTTTAAACAGTTATGCTATATTGTTTAAGGAATAAGAAAAAGTTTATATATGTTCAGTACAGATGCAATTTTCTAAGCATAGTTTTGATTCACAATTGGTTGAATGTGAGACATGGAATCCAGATATGAAGGGCTAAGTGTATATTTTTCAGCTTCTCTTTTTTTGTTGTTTTTTGTTTTGTTTTTTCCGTGCCTTAAGAAATGCCTTTATTTTATTTATAGCTCCATTAGAGCTATGCTGTGGAACTACCAATCTGAATAGTCTCATAATATTTAGATGTTGCACACTGAATAGTG
Organism: Mastomys natalensis; assembly: GCA_021653895.1. Taxonomy (NCBI): domain Eukaryota; kingdom Metazoa; phylum Chordata; class Mammalia; order Rodentia; family Muridae; genus Mastomys; species Mastomys natalensis. The sequence goes on along the minus strand of JAJTUV010003949.1, from coordinate 7,568 downwards.
ATAAATATATATCCAAAACCTTCTGATAAGCAAAGAGTCCATGGTAAAGTTGATGATACTCATATTCTTGTAATGACACTGCTAAGTTTATTGGAAGGTCCGTTTATGAGAGTAAAGAATGTTGTTGTGGAGAAACCTTAATCGATATACCACATGTCTACAAAAAAACAAAAGTCAAATGGTGTGAATTTAATATGGAAACCTTTCATTTGTTCTTTGTCTCTCCTTTTTTTTTGAATATTTTATTTATTTATATTTCAGATACCTTGGTGTGAATCTAACCAAGCAAGTGAAAGATCTGTATGAGAAGAACATCAAGTCTCTGAAGAAAGAAATTGAAAAAGATCTCAGAAGATGGAAAGATCTCCCATACTCATGGATTGGCAGGATTAATATAGTAAAAATGGCCATCTTACCAAAAGCAATCTTCAGAGTCAGTGTAATCCCCATAAAAATTCCAAATCAATTCTTCGCAGAGTTAGAAAGAGCAATTTGCAAATTCATTTGGAATAACAAAAAAACCCAGGATAGCGAAAATTATTCTGAACAATAGAAGATCTTCTGGGGAAATCACCATCCCTAACCTCAAGCTGTACTACAGAGCAATAGTGATAAAAAATGGCATGGTATTGGTACAGAGATAGGCAGGTAGATTAATGGAATAGAAGTGAAGACCCAGAAATGAACCCACACACCTATGGTCACTTGATCTTTGACAATGGAGCTAAAACCATACAGTGGGAAGACAGCATTTTCAACAAATGGTGCTGATTCAACTGGAGGTCAGCATGTAGAAGAATGCAAATCGATCCATTCTTATCTCCTTGTACAAAGCTCAAGTCCAAGTGGATCAACAAGATACACTGAAACGAATAGAAAAGAAAGTGGGGAAGAGCCTCGAACACATGGGCACAGGGGAAATGTTCCTGAACAGAACACTAATGGCTAATGTTCTAAGATCAAGAATTGATAAATGGGACCTCATAAAATTGCAAAGTTTCTGTAAGGCAAAGGACACTGTCAATAGGACAAAAAAGCAACCAACCAGATTGGAAAAAGATCTTTACCCATCCTATCTCTGATAGAGGGCTATATCCAATATATACAAAGAACTCAAGAAATTAGACTCCACCTGACATACATACATGCTAACACAAAGTCTTGGGTCTCTGTGGAAAAACACTGAAACAGAAGGCTATAAACTAATGTAAACAGGCAGCTCCTGTGGAAATTTACCAGCCTGAGTAGTCATAGATCTTATAAATAGGCAGCCTCGGCAGACAGTACCAACTTAGATAAGGATAAGTGAATCATAGGCAGAGTCATAGTGACCTGTCCCCTGAACCTACACCCAGCTGATACCCTGTTCTGAAAGGTATCTGTACTCCCCCTGAACACCTATGCTCCAGTGTCATTCACTTCCCCACATCCTGCCTTTTTGTGTTTATAACCCCTGTGTGAATAAGTAAATTACGATGTGATTTAAATAACTAAATAAATTAAAAAAAAAAAGAAATTAGACTTCAGATAATCAAATAATTCTATTAAAAATGGGGTACAGAGCTAAACATAGAATTCTCAACGGAGGAAACTTGAGTGATTGAAAAGCACCTAAAGAAATGTTCAGCATCCTTAGTCATCAGGGAAATGCAAATCAAAACAACCCTGAGATTCCACCTCACATCAGTCAGAATGGCTAAGATCAAAGACTCAGGTGATAGCAGATGGTGGCGAGGATGTGGAGAAAGAGGAACACTCCTCCATTGTAGGTGGGATCGCAAGATGGTGCAACCACTTTCAGCCTCTCTTAACTCCATTGTATACTTGGCTATGTTTTCCCAATGGGAAGAGAATATGTCCTTGATGTGTCTGTGCCCTTCAGCAGAGCCTTACATCCCTGTAGCACATCTTGCTGTCTACCTTTTTCCTCCAGGTTACAGAGGCATCAGGAGCATCTCCTGCTCCTCAAATGGCCGTTTTCAATGTCAGTCTAGCAGATCACCTTGCTGGTTGCTATGAGAGGTGGGATTTTGTTGGGGCAGTCTGTCATACCTATGACCTTCTTACCATGCATTTGTGCTTCGGATCACTCCCAACAATATGAAAATATAAAATATACGATTTTCTAAATTCTGTTTAAATGCCTAACAAGGTATTTATTTCCATCACTGAACTCCATCCAGTAGAACCAAGTGTATTCTGAATTAAATACACTGCAAAGTTCCAAAAAAATGATTCATTACACATCTGCTATGAGCAGAGGCTTTCTAGTGAGTGGTATTTGGGGTGAATATTTTTGCTGATCTGAACCTGATTAAAATGTCTTCAGAGTTTCCCTAAGAAAAGAATTGAAAATACTCCACAACCAAGCCCCAAAAGCCAACTTCAGGCTGGTTCCATCCCCTACATGTCTATTACCATCTGCCTGGTTGCACTTGACCACAGAAACTTCTTTGATACCCTTGAACCTCTCTCTCATGCTGATGCTAGGAGACTCTCTAGACTATTTCCCGATCAGTCAGACCACATGAACAATGTCAAAGGTTAGGCACCACCCACAGATACTCCACAGAAATTGTAAGAACAGCTTCTCTGTGATAAAGGCTGAGGAAGGACGCAAGGATGGAGAATGATTAATTGCCCCTTCAGAACTGATGGAAAGCAAGGGCACTTGACATTTGTGGTGTTGATATTTTTCTCACACCACAACATTCCCACGTGGTAGCAACCTGGGGCACAAAACAACAGCCTTGTCTGGGGAAAGAAGAAGGCTCTGTGTGCTTCAGTTTCTAAGAGAGCATGCCTTTGGGGAAGTGTGGCCATAGGGGGTAGGTCTCCTGTGGTGTTTGGCAGAGTTGACTTCTCCATATCTGAAAAGTCCAGTGGTGATATATTTAATCGAAAGCTCATTTTCTTTCAACTTTATTGTAAGTGTCTAATCCCATGGGCCATTCTTAAGAACAAACACAGCAGGTAAGAGGAGATGACATCCTGTGATAATGCTGCTGGAACTGAATGAAGAGAAAGGCTGAAAGCCAGCGGCATGGAATTCTGCTTCTCTAAGAAGAATCAAAAGGAACATACTGAAGTGTAAAGCTGATGGAGAGGGAAGAAACAAAGAAATGAAAAGTACAGGGCATGAGCACAGGAGCAGGATGGAGATGAGGGACCCATCTCCATGGGATGCCCATAAGCAGAAGAAGCTAAAATTCCAGGAAGTGGAGACAAGGGGAGACAAAAGCCCCAAAGGAAGGCATTTGCCAAGTATTCCCCTCCATAGCTACTCAGATTGGAATGTTTTTGTTCTTCATAGGCCTAATTTTGAACAGTATAATTTTTCACCACTAACACACACACACACACACACACACACACACACACACACACACACAAATATTCACTGAATAGCTCTCTGTCACTAATCACAATGTTTAGAGGTAAAAACTGAGGAGACGGCTTAGATTGTTTTACTTTTTTTCCTCTGATATAAAAGCAGTACATGCCCATTATGAAAAATACAATTATATAAGAAACAACATGGGTTCCATGCAGTTCCAGCACTCAGCTCTGTTTTATTTTCTTTATATAGATCTTTCTGAGAAAACAATAAGACTATTCAGTATATAAAATTATATATTCCTCATTTCTTCACTAAATATATTGTATTTTCCGATATCTTATTCTTTGAAAGCATGCTTTTTGAATGTTTGTGTTAGTAGTCCTTTTATATCAATATTTCACAATTTTCTGATCATTTTCTTAGTGTAGATTGCTAAAAGCTGAGTCCTATGTTAATAACAGTGTTTAGTTCTAAGGCTCTTAATGCTTATGCCAATTATGAAGAGAAAGTTTGCTAAGTGATAATGCTGCTGAAACTGAGTGAGAAAATTTGCATCAATTTATACTCCTGCTTTATTTATATTTTGAAGGGTACATTCAAATTCCTTTTTGCTTTGTTTATAAAGCAGCTAGTCTCTGCCGATGTGGTATTATTGTTAAAATAGAAGAAGAAATCTGATAGTTTGAGTTGTATATCTCTGAGGAACTACATTTGCGTTTTTATGCCATAGTTGTCTTGAAGGATATACCTCAATCTTTGCATTCTTTGAAAAGAATGGTCAAGATTTTACCTTTAATGAAGTATATATGTGTATGCCTGCATGTAGATTTTTGCACATGAGTGGAGTGCCCATAGAGGCCAGGAGAGAGTGCCAGATGCCCTGCAGCTAGAGTTAGAGATAGTTGAGAGAGACCTGAAATGTTTGCTAGGAACCAAACTCAGGTCCTCTGAAAGAGCAGTAAGTACTCTTAACTGTTGAGCCATCTCTCCAGGCCCCTTGAAATTGGTTTTTAATGAAAGATGATTTTTTGAAAGAGTAAATTCCTTATTTCATCCACTTAGCATAATATTAAGAAATAATAGAATATAAGAAATGGATAGACCATTGAAAATCTGTCAAACATTTGTGACAAGTGAAGTTGAACACTCATCAGAATAATCCCTAGAATACATTATGAAAGGAGGGCATTATATCTGCTTCATTCACTGCTATGTTGTCATGCCAAAATATATGCTAGAAACATGCTAGGTGTGTATTTATTAATAAATATGGAATGCATGAATGAATTCATGGGGGAAGTTTATTATCTAGATGTGGTCAATACTAAAATGCTCTGCCAATATCGTTTGGACTATCTGCAATTAATTTATAGTTTAAGTGAACAGTTGCCCATGCACTGACAGATTCCTGCCTCTGGCACCTGGGTGTCCCTGCTTAAGATTCTTCATGACTACTGTAACATTCACGTTCTGTGCAGAGTATACCAGAAATGCTAACAATCAAATGTGAGTATGGTACTTGGTAAATAATATTCCAACTGCTCTCACTGGTACTGCTCAATTTTGTTTGACATGCTTTCAGAGATCCCTCAGCAGGGATATGTCCAGGGAACCCCAGCAGTAATCTGTTCATTAACACACCCTTTTTTTCTGCACACTCTCACTTTGCTCTTGGGAAATAGACTGATAAATTCAGACAGAAGGGGCACGTGTGTGTGTGTGTGTGTGTGTGTTTACATGCACACATACACATGCATGTGTGTATATCCAGATAACCTTGGTCTTCAGGATGATTTGAAAATAGACGTCAAGAAAAAGGATGGGTAGTTAATTACATTAGAAATTTCAAATAGAATATTAAACAAAGAGACAGAAACCACAGAGCAAGACTGGATTAGCAGACAAGAGGATCATCTCCATAAGATGCCGTTGGTAAAACGGAAATGGAGCTCCAGAAGGAGAGGCGAAGCTTTTGAGGGAGCATTCCCAAGTGTACACGCTCAGCAATCACACTGTCAGTAAAGGCTCTGAACACTGTGAGTCTATTTATATGTCTAGATTTTTAAAAACACGATTTCTTTTCAAATAAGGCATACACAAATGCCTACCAATCACTTTTCCAGCACTAAACACAAAGTCAAATGTGAAAATCAGGTTATAAAATATTTTAAAAATCTTTATAAGAGTGGAATGTGTGCATCATGATGGAGATGACGCAGACCCTGATTCCCTATGCTCTGGGGAAGACCTGAGTACCAGAATGTCATTTAACACGGATCATCTCTCTGAGTTTCTGGGATGAAGCAGTTAAGGATCATATTTTCCTGAATTGCTCCAGCTGCTATCACATTGGTTAACACAAAATAGGTCTTAAAGCAGGAGCCATTGCTATTTGAAGCACTATTTGTGGATTAGTATATATAATGCTTAAAAGTGTGTGTGGTGTGTGTGTGTGTGTGTGTGTTGTGTGTGTGTGTGTGTAAATTGTGAATTTTGGTTATAGATACCAGAATCTATAGATAACATAGAATCTGTGCAATAATGAACAGTGCCCACAGATTTCACCCAAGACTGGGCTACTGTCACCTTTGGGTACCATCATACCCAATCCCAACAGTAGCTGGCACCACCATAAACAACTTGCACTACTCACTTACCAATACTGAAGTCAACTCTTCTGAAAGTTGGTGCTGCCACCCTCCACCTGGTGACTTCTCTTAAAACCAATGCTGGTGTGTGTGTGTGTGTGTGTGTGTGTGTGTGTGTGTGTGTGTCAGGCTGAGCCTTGGTCTCTAGCTACAAAGGAGGTTGTGAAAGTCAGAGCATTTCTGTCATCTTGGGAGAGATTAGTTTTTTAAAGGATGAGCCAATATCCACATTGTAAGAAAGGTACTATGTCAAAAGAAAAAGTGAATTATGATAAGGACAAGTAGCTAAGTTCAAGCACACACAATTTGATACTATTTAGACTAGTGCTATCCAATAAAAATTGGAGTCATGGTATGGGAAGGGGAATAAGACAACCCAGATATCCAACATCACTGAAGGCAGCTTCCAGAACCATAAGAGTTCTTTAGAGAACACCCTTCAAAGCAGATCTAAAGGAGAGTCACCAATGGCAACCATTAGCTCCCAGCTCTCTATGCAGTTTTAGTTTGACAGGCTGACCATTCTGGATTCATAACTGCACACTGTTTGGTGACTCAGCAAGATACATGGCTTCATCCCATCCACCTGCTAAGGGGACTTAGTGGATGAGCCAAAAGCAGCTTACATGACTGAACATACTGAAACTGGTTCCAGCAAAACACCAACACTGAGTTAGTCTCCTTCATTTGTTGTCTTTGTCTCTTTGTCCATATCAGAGCTGCTTGTTTGATGTCCCTGGGGACCCATTCCTATAAATGGTACTCAATGACTGAACCAACGTTTCCCAAACAAATGTCCCCCACTGGATTTTTATTGATTCTTAAAAGAGACAGCTTGTCACTCAGTCAGTAGGATAAAGGCTAAGAGGCAGGACCAAGAAGATACAGGGGCCCCATCTCAGAGATGGCTTAGTGGGTTACAGACTGTAAAGGAGCCTATATGCTGGAGTACCTCCTGCATTAGGAGGGCTGGTGGCCCACAATATTTTCAAAACTCTTGGGTACATTTTATCTTTTTCCTTTCCATTTTTTTTTTTGCTTTTTCTTGAGTTTATAATATAATATTGATCCAATTCCTTTCCTCCCATATATTTCTTGTTCTCCTTCAAATTAATGGCCTCTTTTTTACATTGATTGTTGTTAAAAGAGTATTTGTATATGTATTCATAAATATAACCTCAGTTTACATAATGTTATTTGTATGTGTTTTCAGAGATGATCCTTTGGGCACTAGACAACCAACTGGTATGTCTTCCTTGAGGAAGATCATGTCTTTTCTCCCTCCCACTCTCATTGTCCTTGGTTGCCTACAGTTCTTTGTGTAGGGTTGAGTCCTTGTGGGCTTTTCCTCATCCAATTTGTCATCCATTGGTGCCACCCTTTTTTTCAGTTCATGATTGAGCAATCGTGTTGGTGAGACTTTATGTAAGTAGTTTCTGACATTACTAGCAGACAGAATCTTAAAGCAAACTCCCTGATACTCTGGCTCTTAATTATCTTTCTAGTCCCCCTTCTGCAATTTTTCCTGAGCCTTAGATACAGGAGTGTTCGTAGATGTATCCACTGGATCTGAGCCCCAC